>OY755249.1:29083888-29173795 GCA_963576725.1 Azorinus chamasolen
GAAGTTCCTTAAAAAATAGTAATATACGGCGCGTTTATAAGGGATGATATGGTATGTTTGATGGTTTTAACGCCTTTGCAAACAGAGTAGACCCTGATCAGACGGCTCCAATAGGAGCCGTCTGGTCGGGGTCTGCCCAATTTGCTTATGATATAATATAGATCTGATTCTACAGTTTGTTTCATTACAAAAACGCCATGTGTCCATGTGTTATTATAACGATATCTAAGTAATATTCAAGACGTTATTTAAGAAATAATAAATTCATACCAGTGTTTTATCGTGCAATCGAACACAGGTAGGAGTTGAGATGCGTAGTAATTAAATCACGAGGTCGACAGGCCGAGTGATTTAATTATAAGTATCTGAACGACTACCCGTGTTCGATTGCACGATAAAACACTGGTATAAATTTATTATTTCGATTCTAACACTTCAATTTAACTATAATTTGCAACGCCACAACGGCACTACGTTTCTTGTCGTACGAATTTTCGAGCTTGCTAGCTTGAAACGTCACGTTAAGCCGTTACAGCGCGTGCGGTGTTTTATGGAAAATTCAAACATAGATCTATACGTCCCTTCTTTGTTTATGTAGATGTGTGCGCGAGGTGTGTTAGAATAATTTATTAACACCTGTGGTATAAACCCTATAAAAATACTATAGTAGATATGCTACACATACTAAGAGGTTACAATATGGCCTAGGTGTGCCTTCTGGTCATAATGGCACACCTGGTGCCATAATAATATTGTGACACCAGGTGTGCCATTATGACCAGAGGGCACACACAGGCCATAATTTGACCTTTTTTTAATATCTAGATCTATATGCCACCTATCATTTCAATACAATCTAGATCTAGATCCCAACAAACCACAGAAATAAATCTAGATCTGTACTTTAAAATAGTGAGGAAGCAATAGTTATGCCTTTGCACGTGAAAAAGATCGTGGGCCGATTATCCATAATCGCCGGGCCATTATGGATCGGTCACATGACTCCGTAATGACTGTTTTCTACGGCAATGTTGTTACTATTTATAGTAAGGGTATTCAATAATACATGTTAAACCTTACTCCGCTAGAAAAATAACCTGGGTTCAAGGTTAAAAAACTTCTGAGTCTGAGATCATTCTCAAGTATCTGATGCTTGAGACTGATCTCGCTTTCAAGCAAAAGGTTTTACAACCTCGGGGCCTGCTTTTATATTCATCTAGGGCAATCTGGACTCATATCGATACGATCAAAGTGTTGAGAAACAATTATAAAAGTCTCAAACAGCTTAGATCCTGATGAGACACTGGGTTACTCGGCGTCTCATCCGGATCCAAGCCGTTAGAAGTCGCGAATAGAGGGATAGTGTTTAAAATAGTATCATCTGAATATTCGCCTTTAACTTATTCTCTCCTAGGCTATTTTTAGACCAAAATTCTTTTAATAAATATACCGAAAAGGTCTAAGGAGCATTACCTATAGAAAAGGAGAGTTTTAGAATTGTGTAGTCTTGAAACAAATGCTCTATTTATCACAATGGTTTCAAAATGTGAATTTTATAGAGGCGCAAAAATGCGTCACTATATACTAGGGGTAATGTGTTAATCGCATCGACAGGTCAACCGCGCGGGGTTTGCCTTCAATCTTTGTTGTGAAATTATCGATTCTCGGTTTGACAATGCAGAACAAAATACATCTATGAAATAAACATGTCTAAAATGATGTTGGTCGGCAGATAAACAACTTATCCATTGAAATCCCGGAACAAAAACGTGGGTTCAAGATAGGCTAGATAAAACATAGTCCAAGGACGATGTTAACCCATTTGAAACTGTCTACGCTAATTTAGTTTCATACCCAGAATATAGCTGTTCACGTTTCAAATCAAACCCGATTAACCATTGGAATGCGGAATACACATGGACTGTCATTTGCAATCAGTGTAGATCCAGATCAGAGGGCTCATAGAGGAGCCCTTTGACCATGGTCAGCATTGTTTGTAATTCAAAATCATCTAGCAAGCTTAGGCATTTCATAAAGGATAGACCCTATAATTAACCCCATAGGCTAGTTTTAGATCCAACCTCTTTGAATAAATCTACTGAAAAGGAGCATTAAATAGAGAAATGGAAAATTTTAGAATTTTGTAGTTTGAAACCATTGTGATAAATAGAGTATTTGCTCCTATGGGAGCAAATGCTCAATTTGTCACAATGGTTTCAACAGGTGACTTTTACAGAGACGTAGAAGCGTATTAACCCTTCGCTTGCTATTCGCGTCAATATACCTACCTGTAAATAGTGAAGACCCAGATGAGATGAGATGAGACAGCTCCTGCAGGAGCTGTCTCATCTGGGTCTGCACTATTTACAATTTGATTGTGCAACCAGTGCACTCCACAGCAGTGATTGCACAACGAAATACTTGTACACAGTGAAGATATGTGTAAGTATACAACAGGACATGGGTAAAGAAGGAGAAATGTGTTTTAAAATTCAGCAAGAGAAGGGTTAATGGAGGAAAGGGTTGAACACTTTAACATGTACTATTTCAATCCGAAATTCCAGCGTAGAAATGGTTAAAGTACGTTAATATCATTGTCCATATCCTTTGTCGACAATACGCTATATATCCTATTTCCGCGCAAATTTGATTTTACGTACGTTTTTAAACAATTGGTATGTAGATCAGCCATCTACAAACAAATTCAATCTATCTCTATATACAGGAATTTAATCAACATTTGCATTTTAGGTGCTCACGGCGGAAATTTGTTTCTTAAGTGTACTCTTGCGAACAATCTAAAATCAGATGAGGAGTGTTACGTGGGCAGTAATACAGTTAAGATGCATATATCACAGTAGACCATGCCAGTGAGAATGTTAGCAAATGCACTAGACCATGTCAGTGAGTATGTTTGCAAATGTAGTAGACCATGTCAGTGAGTATGTTTGCAAAAGCAGTAGACCATGTCAGTGAGTATGTGAGCAAATGCAGTAGACCATCCCTATAGCGATCCATTTACCCTTTCGGTGCTAAATTTCTAATGGTATTCTAAAATCCAATTTTGTTAAATCATTCGGTAAAATAAGGGAATGAGATCAATCAAAGCAAATTTCAAAGGAATAAAGCAAAGCTATAGAATTAGAATTTGAGGCAAAAAGTGAAGTCCCTGATCAGACGCCGCCTTGAAAAGGAGCTGCCGTCTGATCAGGGTATGTTCTGTTTGCTTAAAGAATAATATAGATCTGATTCTACAGTTTCTATCTCAGCCAAACACTCCTCTGTTCATATGCTATATGTATTTAAATAAAAGAAAAAAGTGTACATGGGACACGGATGCCCCAGACAGGTTTTCTATACATTGCATTAACATTGTTTGACTTAAGGTCTGCATGTTTGCCTCGTGCAGATTCATTAATATGATCTCTTTTCAAACATTATATTTTTCCGAATTCTGGAATAAAAAAGGGATGCTGGAAATAATGTGGTAACAAAGGTTGTCTTATTCTTCTATTAATGACTTGTAAATAAAATAGTGCATACAAGAAGACATGTTTTTCTATAACTAAACTATTCTAAGTTCCGCCGAACAGGAAGTGGACATATTGCATATTTTAAAACTTTCTTACAGGATACAGTTCTCCATATTAACCCTTTCCCTCATATTGACGACTTTTGACGACTCTGTTAAAGCCACTTTGTGAAACCATTGTGATAAATAGAGCATTTGCTCCTGTAGGAGCAAATGCTCTATTTATCACAATGGTTTCAAACAACAGAATTCAAAAAGTGTCATTTTCTGAAGTTAATGCTCCTTTTCGGTAGATTTATTCAAAGAGGTTGTATCTAAAATAGCCTATGAGGTAATGGGTTAATGCTCTTTGTCAAATATCAGGAAACTTGCCTGTGTGGTTCCTGAGAAAAAGGTGACAGAAATTATGTGGTGACGACAACGACGACGCAAGTGATCCTATATGTGTCCTCTGCGAAACGCAGGCGACACAATAATTTACTATAAGCTAATCTTTTTTATAATTCTGTATATACTACAATTACAAATTACTAATGATATAACAATAAACAGGAAGAAGATTATGATTTAGACCAAATATCAATCATTCCAGCATACACAAGCGAAGAAATATTTAACGAAAAGTTTTGTCATTAAACAATAACCAACATTCAATCAAAGTGTCGGCAAACAGGAAGAAGATGAACGACAGACCAAAAAAGGAAACACGGTGCAGCTCACTATAAGTATGCTTTAGACCAAATATAAAACATCCCAGCATACACAAACGAAGAAATCTTTGACAAAATTTACAGGACGGACGCGCTAACAATTCCTGTTTATGTGACTATGAGAACAAAGATCGTTTGTCTTTTTCGTTTTATGTGGCTATATTGAACAAAAGAATAGCCACATACACTCAATCCGTTAGAACAGACAGACATACATACATACGGACGGACGGACGTACGGAGAAGGGTAAAACTAATAATGCCCCCGTCGTCTAAAGGTGGGGGCATAGAAACAATTTAATTCATATTCTTTATATCATTATTTCTAACATGAATACAAACAGGCAAAAAGTTAAGGACATACTCTATTGCTGTCATATTTGAGTCATGTGAATCCTAGAGAATCATTTCTAATCATGCTTTGCTTCGCTCATGTACTAACTTAAGCAACAATTCGTGCCATAATTGATCATGATATATATCTAATAATCCTTTGCCTGTTAAGAAACATAATGTCTGCTTAAAGTCTGATATGTAACGAGTTTCGCTTACTTATCATTAGTTCAAGCAAGCTTAAGAGAAATTAGTCAACGAGTGCCAAACAGCTAAGATCTTGGTGACACACCGAGTTACCCCGCGTCTCATCTGGTTCCAATTTGTTGGCATCTGCCAGTTTGGTCGTGATCAGCATGTGAAGGGTTCAATTACCATAATAATGTTGCTTTGACCATGAAATCCGTATTCATCGTGATAAATAGGTTCTGTTTAAAACATAAAGCATTGTATTTTGGTTTTCTTATACGGTTACGGTGAACAAATGAAGATTTATTGATAATTGCTTATGATCAAATGCGTTGACCCTTGTCTTTATTTAGACACGGCTATTATCATCTGGCATCGTGATCTATAGCATTGTGTCATGATGAGGATAATTCGACATGAAAAATAAATGAATATTAAGTGAAGGGAATAAGTTAAATTTATTCTTTGGCACTCGATGCGTTTGGGTGGTTGTGTGGTTGTGTGTGGTATCTTCGTCCTGGCATACTGTGTTGTTTTCTGCAATGTTCTAATTCTTAGAAAGTTTGCATTGTTGCATTGGCTGTGTACTGTTCCTGCGGCCTAACAAGGAATCATATATTAGCAAGAATTAAAATGCAAAAAGGAATTAGGCCCCAAATCACCCAAAACACCAAGGTAATTAAACCTTAAGCCATTCAATGCTGAATTTTCAAACGGACTATTCCACAATTTAAACAGGTCAAGATTAACGCCAATATTCGGGTTTTTAAGAACAGGTGTAACATGACAAACAATGCAAACCCTGATGAGAGGGCTCCTCTAGGAGCCCTAACACCACGGTCTACATTATTTCCAAAGTACTTCAGCCCTTTCATTGCTAATCTCGCATAAATGCACCACGACAAATAGTGCAGTCCCAGATCAGACGCCGCCTTTTCAAGGCGGCATCTGGTCAGGGACTCCACTTCTTGTCTCAAACTCTATTTCTAAATATGTGCTTTATTCCTTTGAAATTTGCATTTATTTATCTCATTTCCTTATTATACCGAATGATTTATCACAATTGGATCGCAGACGACAATTAGGAATTTGGCACCGAAAGGGTTAATAACTCATTTTTGGCACTGAAAAGGTTACTATAACGTTGACTCATAACTCATTACCTCATAGGTTATTTTTAGATACAATCTACTACCGAAAAGGAGCATTAATTAGAGAAAAGGAAAATTTTAGAATTTTGTAGTTTGAAACCATTGTGATAAATAGAGCATTTGCTCCTATGGGAGCAAATGCTCTATTTGTCACAATGGTTTCACAAAGTGACAATTACAGGGTCGTCAAAAGTCGTCAATATGAGGGAAAGGGTTAAACCATTCCCTAATAGTGACCCCCTTTTGACGCCTCTGTAAATAATTTGGGAAGATCTATTCAAAGAGGGCGTGACTGCTCTGTTTGCTTATGGAATAATACACATTTGATTCTACACTTTCTGCGATGGCCAAACACTCCTGTGTCCACTTGCCATTATGCACGATATCAATAAATGTTACATGAATATCCATGCGGTAAAGGATTAAACTTTGAATAATTTAGATGTCATTGCACGAACAATTTGGAATGTTGAAAAAGTCTTATAAGATTGGTTTCTTGTTTTAAAATGACCGATTATATCTGCATGCAAACCAACAAAATAATATATAATTTTATGCCTATTAACAATATTCGAGTGTATTATAACATAACATATTATATACGTCCTCGTCAACTTCACGAAATGAATCCCTATACGTAGACCAGACTAATCTAACCCTTTCGTCGCCAAATATATTTCGTCCGCTGAGATTATCGTCTGCTCCGCGGGTGGGGGTAAATTCATTTACAAAAAGTATATTATTCAATGTCAACTAGTTTCAATCCTGAATTACTCGACTTCTCCTTTAGATCCAGACTGCTTGCGCTAAAGCTACCACAGATTCGGATTGTCATGGATCCACCTATGGCAGGAAAAGAGTTAAACATATACATTTATGAAGCTTATCAATGTTAACCCTTTTCGGCGCCAAATTTCTAATTGTCGTCTGCAAACCAATTTTGTTAAATCATTCGGTAAAATAAAGAAATAAGATAAATAAATGCAAATTTCAAAGGAATAAAGCACAGATATAGAAGAAGAGTTTGAGACAAATAGTGAAGTCCCGGATCAGACGCCGCCTTGAAAAGGCGGCGTCTGATCTGGGACTGCACTATTTGTCGTGGTGCATTAATGCGACATTGGCGGTGAAAGGATTAAACAGTAGTAGAATGTTAATATACGCTTTACATTCGAGTACAGTAGAACCTTTCTTAACCCATTAACTCATAGGCTATTTTAGATACATCTTTGAATAAATCTACCGAAAAGGAGCATTATCTAAAGAAAAGGAAAATTTTAGAATTTTGTAGTTTGAAACCATTGTGATAAATGGAGTATTTGCTCCTATTTCATAAAGTGACTTCTACAGAGTCGTCAAACTCGTCAATATGAGGGAATTGGTTAAGCGGTCATTCAATTATTGAACACAGATGTCTTAAAACACGCGTGGTAGCTTAATGTAGGGCAAACGTTATGCACAAAAGGCTCTTATATGGGTTTTCTGTATTATTTTTGACCTACAGCCCACCTTACAGACCCATAATTAGACGTCTTGTTGATGGCCGCTAAACCCTTTCCCTGTTTTATTTTCATGTAAGAAATAATGACGTCATGAATATTAATAAGATTAATTTCTATAATGGTATATGAACACAGGACATTTTGCCTCAGGCATAAGCAGGCAGTAGAATCAGATCTATATTACACCATAAGCAAACAGAGCAGACACTGATCAGACGGCTCCTATAGGATCCGTCTGATCTGGGTCTACTCTCTTTGCAGATGCGTCAAAATGCGCTTACATAAGGGAAAGGCTTAAAACATGTTCTACTGTATTCATAATTTATATTAAGAAATTCTACTACATCACTTTCATCGCCAAAATAATATAGATAATAAAAAGATAACAAATGTTATGCACACTGGGTTATACTAACCGATGCGTATTAGCAATCGGAACACCCCGGAGAATTCTACGTAGATCACCTCGTAAATAATAGGGATGCCGTCATATTTTACATAAGTCAATCGGAACACCTCGGAGATTTCTATGTAAATCGCATCTGAAACAATGCGGTTGCCGCCATATTGACGGACTACTTACAACATGACGTCGAAGAATAAAAAAAGGGTGATTTTTTTTTAAATCTTGAGATACTAGTGAGATACTTTTAAACGTAAAATGATCGAGACGTTAGAATAGATAACTATTGTGACTATAGTGGACGAATCACAGAAAGAAACTGGCTGTATTATAGAGCTACTGTAAACAGCAAAACCCCTCTAATGCGACCACCTAAAAGAGGTATAATTCTGGGTGGTAGAGGCAGATGGAAGCTTAACGCGGGACAAAAAGTAATGCAGAAAGCTCCTAGAGGAGCGTTCTGCATTACTTTTGTCCTGCATTAAGCAACCACCTGCGTATAAAAACAACCATGTTTATTCATTAAGTGGTCGCACTAGCGGGGTTTTACTGTACTCACGATTCATTTATTATATATCCCCTCAAACCAAAGATGCGTGCATATAACCGTTACTTTCAGTTAACATTACAGTTTAATGCAACTTTTCGCTAATTCTAAGACCGAAATTTATGTTAACTGAACATACGGCTGATGTTTCATTTGTAATACAAGAACAAAACAGTATATTACATGTTATTACACGCCTAAGTAAGGTGGCAATTCGACTAGCTTATACATTGTGTAACCTCTTTACTCCATAAACATGCATTTCTATGCATTTGCAAACCAAGTAGATCTAGGTCAGACGACTCATAGACAAGTAGGAGGCGTAGGGCCTGCTCTGGTGGCTTACGAAATAATATAGACCTGATTCTACAGTTCCTACCATGAGACAACATTTCCGCGTCATGACGTCACTATTTCTTACATGGATATTTATGAAGTAAGCGGTCAAGTTATTTCTTTTGTCGCCGCGTATTGTATGTTTTAATGTTTGACTTGTTGTCATTTTTTTGGTTTGAAACAATTATGTAATGCGGCGAAAGAAAAATAAATGTTCAAAGTGTAAAGAAAGACAGCCAGAATTAGCCAAATGGTGCAGATCCAAATCAAATCCTAAAGAAATAGTTTGACCAGGGTTTACTCTAAAAGCCATGCTGTCTGTCTAATTTAACATTATCAAACTTGTGCCATATTGACTGGTTTAGCTTTACAAACCAATGGCAAGAGTGTGTGTCCAAACACTGGGATATAACCTGTTCCCTCCTTCTGTCACATTTTGACGCCTCTATAAAATCATTTATGAAACCATTGTGATAAATGGATCATTTGCTCATGTGAAGCAAATGCTCTATTTACCACAATGGTTTCAAAACCGTACAATTCTAAACTTTTCCTTTTCTCTAGTAAATGCTCCTTCTCGGTAGATTTATTCAAAAAGGTTGGGTCTGAAAATAGGGGAATCAGTTAACTTGGATTCTATACATAAATAAAAGGTTGTGCTGGGTTTTACGACGCAGCAACACTGAATAGGCTATACAAGTCCATGGTTGGTTATCATGCCGGGAAGTTCGTCAGAAGCTTAGGTTGTTTCTGTGCAATACTTAAAGCCCTTTGCTTCATGAATATGTACGTAAGAAATTGTGACATTATATTTTAACTAGGCCTTATACGCCCTAAGTATGTGCCGTCGTAACATGCAAAATATTAATTTGAGCTGAGGTCAACGTGACCTTGACCTTTGACCGACTGACCTCAAAATCAATAATGGCCATGACCAACCTTTCTACTAAGTATGAAGACAGCACACCTAATACTTATTAAGTTATTGAGCAGGCAAGATTTTTAAGTTGAAGGTCACTGTGACCTTGACCTTTGACTGGCTGACCTCAAATCAATAGGGATCAATGTACCGGCCATGACCAATGTTCTTACTAAGTATGAAGACAGTACACCCAATAGTTGCCAAGTTATTGAGCGGGCAAAGAAGTGGCTAGCGGACGGCAAGACGGACAGACGGACGGACGGACAGATGGACAGACGAACGGACATGCGTCATACCATGATACGACACAAGTTACCTTCGGGCGTATAAAAGGTAATTTTTGACCAGGGAACAAACTGAAGAATCAGATTTCAATTAATCCATAAGCAAACAAATTATGCCCTGATCAGACGGTTCTTACGTCTCTTACGAGCACGCAAAGGGTGAGCTGTGGTGCAAATTATTGTTTTGTTCAGGCACGCCTTTGGACCACATGTCATCAATTGCAAACAATAACCTAGAGACATAGTAGTGTACAAATTAAAGTCGATTTCAAATCAATTCAGTTAATGTGTGACTTTAACTTTAAGGCAAGCTTAAATTCTCGTTTCAGGCAAATTGAAGCATTTTCTGGTATTTTCTGTTAATATTAGACTCGGAAAACAGACAAATAGATGTATTCTTTAGGAAATCGACTTGTAAAACAAATAACAATTTAACGCATGGATGGAATAGTCGTTTCAATTTCGAATCCATACGATATAGGAAAGGAAAGCCATGAGATGTCAAACAATTTAAATATCAAAGCGAGTATGTATTTCTCATCTCCATGCACACTTGAGTAGTTGTCTATTTTGTTTGTACTTGTAACATTCGTAATAAAACTACAAAAAGTTTAACCACTACTTGCAACATTCGTCCTACAACGTCTGAAGAACAACCACTACTTTCACTAGTCGTACTACAACGTCTAAAGAACAACCACTAATTGCAATATTCGTACTACAACGTCTGAAGAACAACCACTACTTGCACTATTCGTACTACAACGTCTGAAAAACAACCACTACTTGCACTATTCGTACTACAACGTCTGAAGAACAACCACTACTTGCACGATTCGTACAACAACGTCTGAATTACAACCACTACTTGCAACGTTCGCTATACAACGGTCTAGGTATACACGACGACCATATGCAATATTCGTACAGTACTTTAACCCAAGATGCAACAACGATGGAGCTACAGTAAACCGGATGTTCAATTTAGTATTAATATTGGTCTTAGAGACAGGTCGCAGCTTAATGGAGGTTGAAAGTCATACAGAAAGGTCATCTATGAGCTTTCTGTACCAGTTTTACCCTGCATTAAACAGCCACCTGCATGGAAACTACTTAATTCTTTTCTACTACATGTATAATTCTGGTTTAGAGATGTTTTAGTGTATACACATCCATAAACTTTAACCCATTTGCGCCCAATGGATTCTTCCATGTTTATATATTGGATTAGTCCACTTATTTAAGGGACCTAAATTTTCAATTTCGTTTTGTTTTATATTGAAATTCCTATCAGCAAACAGTGTAGACTCTGATCAGAGTCTACACTGTTTGCCTACGTCCCATATATGGGATCGTGGGAACAAATGGGTTAAGTCATTCTATAGAATTCGAAGTATACCCACTAAATGTAGCGTAAGGTTTAATGTTCAGGTATACAGATATTTAATTTATACAAATTAAAATAACATGTTTCAATATTAACCTTTAGCCTGCTGAGCAAATTATTTTTACAGAATATTTCACCTACTACGTTTTCAAAATTAAAGACATAGTTAATTCGAATACCAAAATGCAATCAGTGTGTCAAACAATTTGGATTCTGATGAGACGCCGAGTTACTCGGCGTCTCATCTGGATCCAAACTGTTTGCATAGGTATTCACTCATCCGCTCACAGCAGACTAGACGCTACACCACTTGGTGAATTGCCTCCTCTTAGTCTAACTTGAGTGGTACGACGTACATTTATCCTAAAACAAATACAGTTGAACTGCGATATCTCGATGACGGATAACTAGAACTTCGGGATAACTCGAAATAAAAGTTTGGTCTTTCCAAAGTTACAATGCAGAATCGTTCTAAAATGTATCACTACGCATCTCTAAAAACAATCTGTAAACGTGAGAAAATGTCCAGATTAAAACTTGGATGACTCGATGTTCTGTTATCTCGAAGTAATTTGTATGGTCCCTTGACGTTCAAGATATCGAACTTCAGCTGTACTCCCAACTCTCAGTGGTATATTCTTACTGAATACAGTTCCCAAATATTGGTGCAAAGAGTAAAGTGCACACTGAATTTATGAACGCATTTTTCTCTAACCCATTGAGATATATCATTCGTTCATGTCGAATATTTTAGCTTAAAACATCATAACAGCAGGCTTACTTATGATTCTTTAAGACTGAACAATTTGAAAGATTATTACTGTGATGTTCCCTGAAGACTGCAATTATTCTATTCTGTATACGTCGTTTTCCCAGACAATAGATAACAAGTTATCAACATCATCAATTGCACTGATTTATAATTCATCAGTACTTTACCCTAGGTATATATCATTATTACCAGTCAGAGTAAATCCTTGGAATTTGATTGGTCAGTTTGCCAAAAACTGCCGGGGTGTACAGTACCGTATTCAGCGGCTTCCACGGAGAATACAGAATTATTCAAATTTGACGCGTGACGTCATTCGTTTTGTTTTTATTTTTAGCGTCGATTCGAAATTCCATATCGTCCTTACTCCAATAATTCTGGACGGATTACGACCAAATAATCGATAATAAACGTAAAAACTGTACCTGATACGTTCCTCAATTTAACACTAGTCAGTACAATGTGTTACCGTTAATGTTTACAAGTGAAGTTTCAATTCCTCTTTCGAAATTGCTCTGAGACGACGTCATATTTGCTCTATTATGACGTCATGTCTTCTTTGTCATGTCGTCATACAATTAGAGATCTAATGTCAGCAAAATAAAAGTTGTTCGTTTCTTAATTAGGTAAATCGGATCTCTGACTGGTAATAAATTCGTTACACGGTAATTTGGCAGGGTGTACGGGCTGGTATGACCGGGTTAGACCACGTATTTCCTTCGGCTAACGCCTCAGGAAATACGGGATCTAACCCGGTCATACCAGCCCGTACACCCTGCCAAATAACCGTGTAACTAATATTATTACCAGTTAGAGTAAATCCTTGGAATTTGATTGGTCAGTTTGCCAAAAACTGCCGGGATGTACAGTACCGTATTCAGCGGCTTCCACGGAGAATACAGAATTATTCAAATTTGACGCGTGACGTCATTCGTTTTGTTTTTATTTTTAGCGTCGATTCGAAATTTCATATCGTCCTTACTCCAATAATTCTGGATGGATTACGACCAAATAATCGATAATAAACGTAAAAAACTGTACCTCATACGTTCCTCAATTTAACACTATCAGCTTATCAGTACAACGTGTTACCGTTAATGTTTACAAGTGAAGTTTCAATTCCTCTTTCGAAATTGCTCTGAGACGACGTCATATTTTCTCTGTGATGACGTCATGTTTTCTTTGTCATGTCGTCATACAATTAGAGATCTAATGTCAGTAAAATAAGAGTTGTTCGTTTCTTAATTAGGTAAATCGGATCTCTGACTGGTAATAAATTCGTTACACGGTAATTTGGCAGGGTGTACGGGCTGGTATGACCGGGTTAGACCACGTATTTCCTTCGGCTAACGCCTCAGGAAATACGGAATCTAACCCGGTCATACCAGCCCGTACACCCTGCCAAATAACCGTGTAACTAATATTATCTGCAAGTTTAACCCATCAGTGTCTTGGCTAACGTTTACAAACAGTTTGGATCCAGATGAAACGCCGAGTAACTTGACATCTTATTTAGGATTAAAGCTGTCTGACACTCGGCCAATAGCTTTTCAAACGCTTGAATCCAATATTGTCTCAGTTGCGCCAAATCTAACTTTGATTAGACATTATTTTTTCACAGCGGGGAAGGGTGAACGCATTATTTGCATGCATTATCCCATTTCTTCATAAGCTTTTTATGTCAATTACCCCTAAGACTATTGTAGAGCCAATCTCTGTAAATAAATCTATTGAAAAGGAGCATGTATTAGAGGAAAGTAAAACTTTAGAATTGTGTAGTTTTTAAACCATTGTGATAAATAGAGCATTTGCTCCTACGGAGCAAATGCTCTATTTATCATAATGGTTTCAAAAGTGACTTTTACAAAGATGTCAGAAAGGCGTCATTATGCGGGAATGGGTTATAGGCAGAAATGAGAAACAAAGGAAAACTGGTAAAAAATGTGTAGTTTTGAAACTATTGCGATAAATAGAGCATTTGCTTGGTAGGAAGTGACTTTTACAAACACATGATAATGCGGCAGTATGAGGGAATGAGTTATGGACAGACATTTGATCCTGTGGAGCCAGTGCTCTTTTTATCACAATGGTTTCAAAACGTGACTCTTACAAAACAGTCAAAAAGGGGCTAATATGATGAAATGGGTTATTGACAAACATGAGACGAAATGTTACCAATTTGATATAATTGTCAACATGTACAATGTACTTCGTGTGCGCGCCTTTTACCGCCTTTGCAAACAGAGTAGACCCAATCAGTCGACTCCAATTTGTTTATGGAATTACATGTATATAGATCTGAATCTACAGTAAACATTTCTTGTCCATTGGGTTTTATAATACAGTATGTTAATTAATAATTATGCATGCATACATTATTTCTTACATGTATATGCATGGAATAAAGGGTTATTTTTTCCATGTAGCGATGTGTCATTTGATCAGCCCTTTAATTTAACCCTTTACTCCATAAATACGCCTTGGGCAGCCATATGTTTTAATAATTTTAAAGTATTCTTTACTACAGTAAAACCTCACTATAAAGGCCACTATATTACAGCGAGTATTTTGTGTCAAAGGCAGGTGGCTGCTTAAAGCAAGGTGAATGTAAAACAGAACGCTCCTATAGGAGCGTTCTGTTTTACTTTCACCTTGCTTTAAGCAGCCACCTGCCCTAAATACCAACAAATTAATACGATTTAGAGGCCGTTATAGAGAGGTTTTACTGTAGTTCGGAAAAGTGAGAGTGAGAGTTAACTGTAATTCTGTTACAATTAATCTGGACATTGTGTCGCCATAGGTGACTCCGTGATAACGTTTTCATGCAGTTTGGATCAAGCAGGGACGCCGAGTAATATGGCAACACGTCAATGTGTCGTATCTATTTTGGCGCCAAATTTAAAAGTGTCGTCTGCAATAGTACTTTCATATTAGATATAATTCTAAACTAAATAATAAAGGTATATTAGTAAAACATTTGTTTTTTTAAAAAAATGTATGCTTGGGCTAAAATAATACAGAAAACAGTGCAGTCCCAGGTCAGATGCCGCCTTGCACTGTTTTCAATGGTGCCAACAGGCGACATTGGCGCCGAAAGAGCTAAATGCGTTCATTACAAATTATAGATGTGACACAGTTGTAACAAATACATGTCTGTACGTGAAGGACAGCAACCAATCTTTATTTCAAATTATAAAATAAAATAGAAAAAAATAATTATCAAACGTCGACAGATGAATGCGTTTCAAATAGCAGATGACACAGATTGAAAGACGGGAAAATGTTTATATCTGATATTATCCAGGAACATCAAGAATGTCTTCATTTACGAAGACAGAAAGGAATTAAAGTCAAAATTGTTCAGTATTTATGTGTCTGGAAGACATTTTAAGGGGCGGCTTCCAAGCGCTAATCAAAGTGTCGTATTTATAAACATTAAACAATAGGATTATAAAAGACACGTTTTTCCGAGTTTCAAAACAAAACAACTAAACTGTCAGAATGACATCAGTATTTAGGTTGTCATGGAAATGTGTCGCAGAATTCAAACTATCCATTTCAATTTTACATTTGGTTCTATTCATAGTTAATTTCCGTCCATTTCCTTTATTGTCCATTGTGAAAAAATATCGGATATTTCATGTCATTTCTTGTTTGGGGTTTTTCTCAGTTAAGTCTTCCGTCGCCGTAAACAGACAATTTGCATTCGGACGAGACACTGAGTAACTCGGCGTCTCAACACAATCCAAAATTCGTGACTCCCTGGTTATAATTGTTGCAAGAGATCGGACAAACTAAAGCAGACGGTAATCTTAGGAGACGGAAATTATTTGACGATGAATTGGTTAAAGGGGAAGTCCCTACATTCGACGCGTTTCAAAACTGCCTAATATGTATATTAAAAAACTTGTTTATATGCTGAAAAGTAGTATATCGCAAGAAAACCTGCCCAATAAACGTCGAAAATGACAAAACACCCATGTGTTTGATGTCGACGATCCCGATTTTATTCGCCGATGTTTCAGTTTTATTCGGGTTGGGTTTTAGTTTCGTATCTTTTCGCGCTATTCGCGTCTCTCCGACTATTTATAACTCTTGCCTAGCTGTTAACTACAAAAATTCTGCTTAAGTTAAATTGGGACCTGTTGAAGTTCGACCTTTTCATATTCGATCAAGATGTTAAACCATCTATTCCATTTATACGCCTTTCTATGCCTTTGTAAACAGACTAGATCCAGATCAGACGGCTCCTATAGGAGCCGTCTGATCAGGGTCTGCTCTGTTTGCTTATGATATAATATTGATATGATTTTACAGTTTGTCCATGGCCAAAATTTACCGTGCCCTTGTGCTATAATTATTAAATTTAATCTTATTTATATTAATGGCGTCATAATCACTTACATGAATATTCATGGAATAAAGGATTAGCAGCAATGCGACACGTTTTGACCTTATGGTGTCGGGGTGATGTGTGTATGTATATGTGCGAGCGCATTTCAGTCATGCTTCTGATGTTGCTAGTAGTATATACATGTACTTCCATGCGGCATATCCTGTCTGACTTCTATGCTATGGTTAAGAACATATTGACCAAGTTTCAAACAGCTTGGATCCTGATGAGACGCCGAGCTACTCGGCGTCTCATCTGGTTTCAATCTCTTTGTAAATGCGATTAAGGTAGCAGATGGCGAGATAAGCATCAAAATACAATAACGCAAACAACAATATAACGTGTGTTTATTGTTGAAACAGTCGGTAAATCCGTTTAGACATCTGGTACCTTAACTTGTGACGGACTCGATCATTTTTGCTGATTTCCAAAGTAACCTGTTAGTGACAGAAACTAGTGATTAGATTTGTATGCATAGTCTCATTCATAGACAAGGCGATACAGCTGTTAAAACAATACCGTGTATCTCTATGAATTACTGTAAAAAAACAATAGTATAACGGCCACTAGATTGTGTTCATTAGTTGGTACTTAATTGGTAATTAATTAGGTGGCTACTTAAAGCAAGGTGAAAGTAAAATAGAACGCTCCTATAGCAGCGCTCTGTTTTACTTTCACCTTGCTTTAAGTAGTCACCTGCCTTTAACACAAACTATTTGATGCAATTTAGTGGCCGTTATAGAGGTTTTACTGTATTTGCTTGCTTGGAGAAACGTCGCGCTCTTTGTTGCTTTTTTTAACATTTTTGCCTTGAATCTGACCTGGGACTGCACTGTTTTCAATGGTGCCAACAGGCGACAATGGCGCCGAAAGAGTTAAAGTTTTGGTCGTCAACAAGGTTTGTGCTGAACAATATCGTTTATTTACAACTGATATATAATAACAGATAGCACGCGGTACAGTAGAACTTGCCTTTAGCGACCATATAATGAATAAACATTGGTGTTAATCAGACCATCCGATTGCTTAACCCTATCCTTCATATAAACGTGTTTTCAGGCATTTGCAAACAGAGTAGACCCTGATCAGGGACTGCTTTGATTACTAACGGAATTTGAAAGATCTGAGCTGTTTTTACTTTCCAAAATGGTTACAATGTTCCACCTTCCATATTTCGTTATATGTATTTTGTCCATGAATATTCAGTAGATATCGAAATTTGAAATAAACATAGAACAGGGAAATGATTAAGCTACTACTCGGCAGATTCACCCGAATTAGACCTGTGTTGGATAGTCGCAGTAGACAGGTGATTCACTTTATATTACTGTTGATGGGAGAACCAGTAAAACCTGTCCTAAGCCTTTCCCTCATATTAACGTGTTTTTACGCATCTGCAAACAGAGTAGATCCAGATCAGAAGGCTCCTGTAGGAGCCGTCTGATCAGGGTCTGCTCTGTTTGCTAATGGAATTTGATAGATCTGTTTCTTTACTTTCTAAACTTTCTACAATGTTCCACCTTCCATATTTAATTACAACTATTTTGTCCATGAATATGCAGTAGGTATTGAAATGTGTAGTAAACAAAAACATGGAATGGGTTAAGCGAACATTAAAAAGAATTCTGATGTAGGGCCTGTTACATGTAGGCAGATGGTAACTTAATGCAGGTCAAAAGTAATGTAAAAGTACTCGTAAGTTACCTTTCCCCTGCATTAAGCAAACACCTGTTTTACAGATTCATGTATCCAATCAATACAGGTCGCTATAGACTGGTTCACTGTATATTACTTCTAATGGGAGTCATGAATACCATGTCTAACATAACTAGTAGATTGGTTTAGTGGGATCATATTGTTCTTTATCGTGGTAATTGAGATATAAAACGCATTTGTTTAATCAAGCATATAGCGTAATAAAACTATATAGTACGTAGATGGATTTATTGTGATATATCACCAATCTACGGAAGCGTTTTGTTGACTCTAGCATATTGACCTTATGTGGCCTAATCCCAGTGGATACGTGTTCTTTTGGATTGTTCTACTGTACAACCTCTCTATAACGACCACTAAGTTACCTCAAGTATTTTGTGCTTAAAGGTGGGTGCTTAAAGCAAGGTGCTTTAAGCTGACATCTGTCCTACATGTAAATACCAACTAATTAACACAATTTAGTGGCCGTTATAGAGAGGTTTTACTGTATCTATATATGTCGACCCTGTACTTCATTCTTACGCCTTTTTACGCGCGTTGCAAACAAACTAAAACAAGGTCAGACGGCTTCTGTAGAAGCTGTTTGATCATGATCAACTTATTTGTTTATGTAATTATACAGATTGGATTCTACAATTTCCGGCGTGGCCAAAAGCGTCCTCTGTCCATATGCAATGGCAAAATAATATTCGAATTGATATTCATGATATCATTATTTCCATCATGAATATTCATGGAGTAAAGGGTTAATAAGTAATAATAATCTAAGTGTTCAATAATATTCAACCTTTAGCTTGCTGAGCAAATTATTTTTACACAACTTTTCACCCACTACATTTTCAAAATTATAGCTATAATCAGTAAGTCAGCCAAAATGCTACCAGGGCGACACACAGTTTGGATCCTGATGAGACGCCGAGTTACTCGGCGTCTCATCTGGATCCAAACTGTTTGCATAGGTAATCACTCCTCCGCCAATAGCAGGCTAAAGGTTAATAATTACTTATTGATCACAAATCTAGTGTTAATATTTCTTTACATTTGCCTTATTGATGGCGTGGTTATTGTCACTATACTTCAGTTTGCATGTGATTGAGCTATGACTACCTTCCGTAGATAATACAGGTGAACTTCGATATCTCGAACTCGGATAACTCGAACTTCGGAATAACTCGAACTTAAAGTTCGGTCCTCCCAAATTTACAATATAGAATTGTTCTAAAAATGTACCACTGTACATAGTTCATTTACCCTTCTCAAGTTGAATAAAATCAAAATTGATCAATCTCTCGTCTGTTGAACATTTTATTCACGTTCAGTTTGTTCAAGCTAAAAGCTATTAAAACGAGTGTCAAATAGCCTGGGTCCTGAGAAGCCGTTGAGTTACTCGGCGTCTCATCTGGATCCAAGCTGTTTGCAAATATCAGGCACTACGCGATAGCACGAGAATGGTTACGCGGTCACTCCACCACGATGCCACGGTGATATGGTACATGTACACAGGGCATTACCGGAATCAAATCAAAAACAACATGGTTATAAAATGACAGTATAATTTAGGCGCGGATTTAGAGGGGCAGATCCGGCGTACGCCCCCCCCCCCCCCACCCCCTTAATTTGATATGGATCTAATAAAAATCAATAAAACAATGATTTAATCTGAGTTTTTATATTTCCTTCACCCAATTACGCTCTTTTTCAACATGTATTACAAACATACTATAGTGATGTCATCACCCCCCCCCCCTTTCCAAAATAAAAAACCTAACCCCCCCCCACACACCCCTAATCTGAAAGCCTTGATCCGCACCTGCAATTAACAACATTTTTATTATTAAAGTGTTGTCTATATAGAAACAATCACATTTCATTGAATTTCATTAATATTGTTCTATTCATTTAAACCATTGTTTTATCGCATGTTGTTGTCCTTAAAGCTGTATGACTTACTGACAAAATCGCAGCAATTGTATCAGGAAATATTGTAGGACACACTGGAGTATATTGGAATAAATGTTTTGGTTTAACACAGACGATACAGGAGTGTATATTTCCAAGATGATCGATAATCAAACAGACAGATAACCACTATTAACCTTTTGCCTGCTGAGCAAATTATTTTTACAGAATTTTTCACCAATTATATTTTCAAATTTCAAGCTATAATCAATTTGTCTACCGAAATGCAATTAGTGTGTCAAACAGTTTGGATCCTGATGAGACGCCGAGTTACTCGGCGTCACATCTGGATCCAAACTGTTTGCATAAGTATTCACTCATCCGCCAATAGCAGGCTAAAGGTTAAAATAATAAACATTTAAGCCAAACTGATGGTATCATTAAAAGGTATGAAAATATAAGCATGGCATATCATGTATTCAACGCATCGCATAACGTAAGAAGATATCGATGGGGGAGTAACTAGTAACCAAACCTTAATACAGGGGAACTGGATATAGAAGACCTTTACAAACAGTGTAGACCCAAATCAAAGGGTTCTTGCGGAAGCTCTGTGACCATGGTCTGCACTGTTTATAATACAACTCATTTTCTTCAGTGGTAAACTTTTATACAATTTTCTGTTTAATTAATGTTCTGAAAAGGATTAGCCAGTTGAATAATTCAGCAAAAACCTTTCCCTCATATAAACGCCTTTTCGCGCCTTTGCAAACAGAGTAGATCAAGGTCAGAGGTCTCCTGTCGGAGCCGTATGTTCATTGTCTGCTCTGTTTCCTTATGAAATTATAATAGTTCTACTCTTCAGTTGCTACCAATATAATTATCCTGTTTAGATATGCCGTTATAAAAGTATCAGCTAATAAACATTCATGATGTCATCACAGTAAAACCCCTCTAATGCGACCACCTAAAGGAGGTATAAATCTGGGTGGTAGGGGCATGTGTTAGTTTAATGCAGGACAAAAGTATTGCATAAAGCTCCTAGAGGAGCTTTTTGCATTACTTATGTCCCGTCTTAAGCAACCACCTGCCTTAAAAGTTCCCAATACTTAATTACTAAAATTTCGACACCCATGTTTATTCATTACATGTAACACATTTGCCCCCACGATCCAATATATGGGACGTAGGCAAACAGTGTAGAATTTGATCAGACGCCGCATAATGCGGCGTCTGATCAGAGTCTACACTGTTCTCTGATAAGAAATTCAATATAAAACAAACAAAAATGAAAATTTAGACGAGACATCCCTAAGATAAAAGATAGACTAATCCGATATATAAGCATGGAAGAATCCACCGGGAGCAAATGGGTTAAGTGGTCGCATTAGAGGGGCTCTACCGTTACAGAATTTTTTACATTCATATTCAACAAGGAAGGTTAAAATGAATGTGTGTACAGTAATCTCTCGTCAAAGCTTATCCAGATAGAAATATTTGCCTTGATCTCATCTCTTTGTTATGAATGATAGGAGAAACAACACAGGCTTGGGCGAAAATAATATCTCCAAGTCTGCAGGACACATACTAATATCTCAACATGACAAACTGTTTTATTTATCTTTTCTTTATGCCAATTTCCAATCAACAACGAACAAACATCGACTGTGTACTTAACCAGAATGGTCCCGAAACAAATTGTTTTCACTTTTTGTGGACAAAAACAATCGTTCATGACCACAGGTGCCAGACGCGTGACCATTTCATCAATACAATCTTTAAATATGTTTAGACATCAAACATTGACAGAAGAAAAAAAATGAAAAAAAAAAGTTTTTTTCGTATAGTATAATACTACTATACATAGTATTATGTTATACGAAAACAAAATCAATATTCTGCTGTCAAAATATTATGTCAAAGCGACCTAGTTTGAAGATGTTTATCAGTAGTATTTCTGAAATTTTCACGCGCCTGGCTCCTGTGTTCAGGACACAATTTAAGAGTAGTGGTCAGTGCGGTTGTCCTGGTATGAATATACATACAGTGGAATCTCGATAAAATGGAACATCGATATCTCGAACTCGGATAACTCGAACTTCGGGCTAACTCGAACTAAAAGTTCGATTCTTCCAAAATTTAAAAAAAACAAAAACAGAATTGCTCTAAAAGGTACCACTACGCATATCTAGAAGTACACGTGACAGCTTAATGCAGGTCTAAAGTAATGCTGAAAGCTCCTACAGGAGCTTTTAGCATTACATAATATCTGCATTAAGCTATAAACGTGAGAAATTGTTCACAATAAAAATCGGATAACTCGAACTTCTGTTATCTCGAAGTAATTTGTATGGTCCCTTAAATTTCGAGATATCGAAGTTCAAGTGTATCTCGAACTCTGATAACTCGGACGTAGATATACATCGAGTTACAGTGTCTCCCCTTCCAATTTTAAATATCTATAAAGACACGTGGTAGCCTAATGCAGGTCGCAAGTAATTCTGAAAGCTTCTACAAAAGTTTTAAGCATTACTTGCGACCTGCATTAAGCTGTCACATTAAACAAGTTTCAAAGGTAAAAATAGGCTGGCTCGAACTGCCGTTGCAAGATCCTTTTAACTAACACTTTCCTTCATATCAATGTGTTTCAAGCATTTGCAATATAGGATCCGTCTGACCTGGGTCTGCTTTGTTTGCTTAGGACATCATCATAGATGTAACTCTACAGTTTCTATCAATACCAAACAATCCTGTGTAAAACAATTCAGTTAATAAATATTCATCACGTTCACATTGAACAGGGAAAGGGTTAAGGAATATTTGAAAGACATGTACACCATGACATACCTCTCACTAATAGTGTATTACCGTAAAACCCCTCTAATGCGACTTCCAAAAAGGGGCATAATTCACAGTGGCAATGTCATGTGGTAGCTTAATGCAGGACGAACGGTATGCAGAAAGCTCTCTGCATAACTTTCATCATGCATTAAGCAACCACCTGCTTATGAAGACAGCCATGTTTGTTCATTAAGTGGTCGCATTAGAGGGGGTTTACTGTAATTAGTCTTTATCCCACTCTAAAACCATAGTGCCTCAGAGGTCCAGATAAAGTGCTTAACCCATTTGCGCCCAGTTGATTATTCCATGTTTATATATTGGATTAGTCCAAGTTTTATCTAAGGGGTGCCTGGCCTAAATTTTCAATTTCGTTTTGTTTTATATTGAAATTCCTATCAGAAAATAGTGTGGACTCTGATCAGACGCCGAATTATGCGGCGTCTGATCAGAGTCTACACTGTTTGCCTACGTCCCATATATGGGACGGTGGGAGCAAATGGGTTAAACAATTCCTTCATTTCTCAAACACCTCTATGATGAGATTACTCTGTAGAATTGTCTCATAGAGACGATTTTAAAGTGTGATTACAACATAGGATTAAGTGTGAAAAAGACGATTTAAGTATTTGAGTAAATGGGGAAAGGCAAATGGCGTGTGCATTGAAAGCATTACCAACGATACATATTCACATAAAAGGTTCAGATAAGATGCGTAAATTAAAACATTTTCAAGAATAATTTCTTTATATCTCCGCCGAACCCTATACTATGATCACTCTTTAGAATCGTCTCGAATAGGGGTTGGTGGTGAAACGAAGATTTAAGTATTTGAGTACGCACATTTACCCATTGTTTTTAATTGTCTGGTCAGATTTGGATATTGTGCAAATTTGAATACAATGAACCCTCGTTACAACGGATGCGTTTGTTTCCAGACATTATGCTGGTATAATGAGGTTGCCGTTATAACGAGTTTAAATATGAGAGGAACCATATGGCCAGTTTTAAACTAGTACATGTACCAAAAGGTGATAGCTTAATGCAGAACACAAGAAGTGCAAAAAGCTCCCTTAGGGAGCTTTTTGCACTTCTTGTATTCTGCATTAAGCGATCACCTGTGTTAGTGGCATTTCACCTATTTATTCAGTGGTTGTTTCAAAGAATTAACTGTTATTTTGTTTCAATGCATACTGTCGGTATAATGAGGGCGTCATTGTAACGAATGCCGGTATAACGAGGGTGCCGTTGTGACGAATGCCGGTATAATGGGGGTTCACTATACTTCTGATTCGCTCAAGCTTTGGAGAAACTGCTGAGCCAGTGTCAACAAACAGCTGGGATCCTGATGAGACGCCGAGTTACTCGGCGTCTCATCTGGATCCAAGCTACATGTATTTGCAAATGAGAGTCAGGTAGCAGTTAGCGGACTACGATTAGAATTGATAGGATCTTGTGTCTTTCCTACAAATGATTGTAAAGAAAATACACCACTGAAAATAGTATATTAATACCCGACTGGAAACAAGTGAAAAATAGGATATTAACTTTTCCATTTCAATTTCTTGTCAATTATTTATAAACAACGGCGATTTGTGAATTCTGACGTTCGAGAGACAAAAGGTAATTTCAAAATCAGTGCTCTTGTATATCTTTCGACGAAAATGGGACCTTTCAAATAAATCATAATTACAGATAAATTATTAGTTCCGAGTATGTTATTTGTAGCGAACAGACACTGCAATTGAAGGAAAATGCCAATACTGTACATATCATTCCAAACCACTTTAGGTTTTATTCTGTCAGTATTCACCGAGACTCCATGTCCATCGTTGAAAACAGTTCACACTTTAACCTTTAGCTTGATATGGGCGGATGAGTGATTACCTATGCAAACAGTTTGGATCCAGATGACACGCCGAGTAACTCGGCGTCTCATCAGGATCCAAACTGTTTGACATCCTGATTGCATTTTGGTAGACAAATTGATTATAGCTTGAAAATTGAAAATGTAGTAGGTGAAAAATTCTGTAAAATTAATTTGCTCAGCAGGCTAAAGGTTAACTCAAACAAATGTCATTCACACCTTTACAAACAGAGTGGACCCAGATCAGATGGCTCCTGTAAATGCCTACTGATCAGGGTCTGCTCTATTTGCTTATTGAATTATACAGATGAGATTGAAAAATCAAGGGTAAACTAGAAATGTGTCCATAGGACACTGGTGCCCCCACTTCAGACTGTTTTGTCACAAGTAGGGCCATTTTTAAAGTCATCTTTTTAAAAAAAAGAAAAAAAAAGGGCCGCAACTCCTAAACGACAGAAGCGATTTACATGGCTATCGAACTTGACAAAGATAAAATGGCCACAAACATGTGTGCAAAGTTTGGTGTGGATTGGACAAATACTTTCCAAGAAGAAGTCCGGAAAAATTCTTCTAGATGTACATACGGACGTACGGACTGACGTACGGACGGACGTACAGACGGGTGGACAAGGGCAACCCTATATGCCACCACTATGTAGGGGCATGAAAAAATACCTAATGCCATGTTGTCATTATTTATGGCATTAGAATAGAACATGTAATGGGTTAACCCCTTTACCACCAATGTCCCCCAAATGCACCACGACAAATAGTGCAGTCCCAGGTCAGAAGACGCCTTTTCAAGGCGGCGTCTGATCAGGGACTTAACTTTTTGTCTTAAACTCTATTTCTATATACAAATGTATGTGCTTTATTCTTTTGAAAGTTGCATTTATTTATCTCATTTACTTATTTTAGAGAACACGCACAGTTCAATGTATACTAACACAATTAAGAAACTGTACATTTGGTTTCAGGAACTTTTGTTATACTAATAAGAACAAACCATAGATACATTTTGTATCAAAATGCGCAAAAATGTATTGGCTATACGATGGTGCATTTTTAATTGTGATTTAATAATTTACATATCATAATTGTGTGTGAATGACGATGGTGTTAAAACTAAAAGTTGCAGACTTGTAATGTTTTGTAATTGTCGTTTTGCCATCGACTTTCTTCATCAATGTTGATAAATTCTTAATTTTAACCTTTGTAACAAAAACGTTATTCAAAATATAAACTGTACAGTTTCTTTATCGTGTTGATCCGTAGACGAGGAGGCCACAACAGATACTGATATTTTGTCACGAAACTTGGCACATATTTGATGGCAAAACAACAACTGCAAAACATTACAAGTCTGCAAGTTTCACACCATCGTCATTCACACACACACAATTATGATCTGCAAATACTTAAATCACAGTTTAAAAATATGATCAAGAATTCGTTCATACAACAGTATAATAATTATTTTGCAACAAACCGTCGCCTTGAAGTCAGACTCGAACTAATGGGAGATAACTTGCATTGTTCAGAAATAACATATCAAAAGCGATAACCTCCCTTTAAATCCACACCATGTAGTATGTACGCCAATTGTAATTTCCTATTCCACGCATAAACACTTCCGTTTTCGAGTTAATCGACGAAACGTCAAACACCTTCTGCATCTCAAAATCAAAATTAAATTACCATTACGTTCCATACATTATAAAACAATACTACCATCGTTAGGAGAGACGTTAACCGATCGATATGGCGGAAAGATCTGGTTTGAAAAGTGATACGAAAATCTTCAAAATCTAAGATTAACCCTTTCCATGTTGAATATTCTAGTAAGAAATTGTTACATTATGAATATTTATGAGCTGCATTTTTGCGATGGCATATGTAAACATACAGTAAAATCTCCCTATAACGGCCACTAAATTGTGTTAATTAGTTGGTATTTAGGGCAGGTGGTTGCTTAAAGCAAGGTGAACGTAAAATAGAACGCTCCTACAGTTCTGTTTTAGTTTCACATTGCTTTAAGCAGCCACCTGCCTTTAACACACACTAGTGGCCGTTATAGAGAGGTTTTACTGTACCTTCTTGTTATTGGTGAAATCGGTCAATTATTATTTCATAAGCAAATAGAGCATATCCTGATCAGACGGTTCCTATAGGAGCCGGCTGGCGAGTATCTACAATGTTTGCAAAGGCATGGAAATGTGTTTATATGCGGGAAAGGGTTAAAAGTATGAAAATAGACGATCCAAAGCAGACCGGGATATGATCCTAACCAGCAACCATCACAGCTCAAATATTTTAGTACGTACATGTAAAACCGCTATGTAACGGCCACTAAATTACATCAAGTATTTTGTGTTAAAGGCAGGTGGCTGCTTAAAGCAAGGTGAAAGTAAAACAGAACGCTCCTATAGGAGATTTCCGTTTTACTTTCACCTTGCTTTAAGCAGTCACCTGCACTAAAAACCAACTATTTAACACAATTTAGTGGCCGTTATACAGAGGTTTTACTGTATGATCATATTTTTCTCACCAAAAAATCTGAGTTGGAACCACGTGCATTTATTTTCGTGTTGCTGACTCGGGATAAACAAAGCAAGCAATCTGCAGACGAATTAAAACGACACAAAAGACAGAGAATTATTACTGGCGATTGCAGTGGCCATACAAGTGTGGGGCATTGTTCAGCTGACAGATAAACACAAACTTATACAAACTGATATGTATAGATGCACGACGACCTCCGAGTAATGACCTTTAGAAATACAGTAAAAGCCCTCTAATGCGACCACCAAAAACAGGTATAATTCCTAGTGGTAGGTGCAGGTGGTAGCTTACTGCAGGACAAAAGTAATGCAGAAAGTTCCTAAAGGAGCTTTCTGCATTACTTTCGCCCTGCATTAAGCAACCACCTGCTTATAAAGACACCCATGTTTATTCATTAAGTGGTCGCATTAGAGGGGTTCTACTGTACAGTCACGCCTCAAAGCTTTTTTGTTTATCTACAGATCCATTCCGTTGGATTACTCCGTTATGTCGTTTGTATTTCAATGAGATGTGTTTATATCATTGACATAACTCAATATAGTGAAAATGTGAAGACAATGTCATAATCATTCGATTATTCTCACGCGAGATATTTTGAGTCAATGCATTTAAAGCGATCAACAATAAAATCAGAGGAAAACAACTTGAAGAAACTACGGATTTTGTCAATGAAGTGATCTGAAAAAACATGTCATACATGACAATAAACTGAACTTCATCATGTCGAAGTTACCAAGATTAACCATTTGCACTGTGCTAGAGTTAACCCTTTCCCTAAAGGACATTTACGCATGAATCGATTACTTCACGAATATTCATTAATTAACACTTTCCGTGCCATGTTGACGGGTTATGATATCACGTGCAAACGGTTTGGATCCAGATGAGACGCCGAGTAACTCAGCGTCTCATCAGGATGCAAACTGTTTGACACTCTGTTTACTGTTTTATAAAGAAAATGGAAGAAGTACACACACGTACACTAAAAATAAACGAAACTGTGCCCAGCAGACGACAATGCTGGCACCGAAAGGGTTAAGCTCATAATGTAACATTTTCAAGGAAATGTTTGAGAGAGACATAAACTGTAGGATCAGATCTAAATACAGCTGAACCTCGATATCTCGAACTCGGATAACTCAAACTTCGGGATAGCTCGTACTAAAAGATCGGTCCTTCCAAACCTTACAATAAAGAATTGCTTTTAAATGTATCACTAAGGTTATCTAGAAACACAAGTGACAGATTAATGTAGGTGTAAAGTAATGCTGAAAGCTCCTGCTGGAGCTTTCAGCATTACTTTACACATGCATTAAGCTGTCAACTCGAGAAATTCTACTAATTATAAATCGTGTAACTCGAACTTCGTTATCTCGAAATAATTTGTATAGTCCCCTTGAGTTCGAGATATCGAATTTCAACTGTAATTCCAAAAGTAAACAGAACGGGTCTTTATTAGACCGTTCCTACAGGAGCTGTCTTATCTAGGTGTACTCTGTTTGCAAAAAGGCATGGAAATGCGTTTTATATGAGGGAATGGGTTAACACCAGAGTTGATGAACTTGTAAACTTACTTACCCTTGTTGATCCGAAATCGAAAGAAGCCAAATCCAGCCGTTAACAACCTTGTACTAACTGGACTTCCAGAAGTATTTAAAGAAGACCAACACCAAATAGATCCTTTCATCGCCATGCATTCCATTTGCGAGACATGAATATCCATCCATAGGCCTAAAGGTCCACATACTTGGTAGGTTCTCGAATACTTGTCCGACTCTGACACAGATTACATTATATCCAATGCTAAGCAACACCAGTTACAGTATACACGTAGATAGAAACTACCCCAAAACAATTAATCTCAGCACGTAAAACACTATGGCCAGAATTCAAAGAACTTAGACGAAAAACGGTAAACGTGTACATCCGGCAAATTTTCTTGCAGGAAATAAATGTGTTGTTTGCGACATGTTTCCCAAAATTGGATAGCATATTTTAAACATCTATGGTACTCAGTCATTC
Source organism: Azorinus chamasolen (assembly GCA_963576725.1). Lineage (NCBI taxonomy): Eukaryota > Metazoa > Mollusca > Bivalvia > Cardiida > Solecurtidae > Azorinus > Azorinus chamasolen. The sequence continues at coordinate 29,113,251 of OY755249.1, forward strand.
TAGACTACAAAGACGATAAGAAACACATAGCCGCAAGCATAGGCTACTCGATCCACGCTTTGCACGTGATTCCTCCCCCTATCGGGACGGTGTTTGCCAAGGTGACCTCGCATAAGACACATGGGTCCAAGGTATGCCAAATTTCAAGTCTCTATCTGAACAAACGAATTGAGACGAACTGCTGAAACAAGAGAATCGGTAGAATCGGTCCCCAACTCCAGAAAAAAAAATTAAGTATGAAAAATAACAAAGGGCAATAACTCCTAAATTATGCAAGAGAGAGTGATGGTTCTCGTGCACTGCACTTCTCCTCATAGAGATCAATCTACCTATGAAGTTTCATATCGATACATGTATCTATAACATTGTTTGTGGTATGCTCCGGACAAAGTTATGACGGACGGACAAACGGACGATCAGACAAACGGACGGACGGACAAAGCGGCGACTATATGCTCCCCCAAATACTACGATTTCAAAACTGCACAATGCTATATTTCCCTAGGGAAGCATGCCCGCAGACTCCTACAGTTAAGTTGTGTATATAAACTTTGGATTGAGCTACACCCCTGACAAGGGCAGTCATTATCTTGGTGGAGATATACACGTAACGTATGTTGCATAATACAATGTATACTAGAACGAACAAGATGTGTTTGTGAAACACTATGCCCCCTCATATATTTGACCTCTGACCTTGACCTCTGACCTTGACATTGACATGTCACCCCTCAAAATGTGCAGCCTCATGAGATACACAAGCATGCCAAATATCAAGTCTCTATCTCTACTGGTCCAAAAGTTATGGCCAATGTTAAAGTCGGCGATTTGACCCATATATTTGACCTCTGACCCTTGAAGGATGACCTTGACCTTGACACGTCACCCCTCAAAATGTGCGGCTTCATGAGATACATATGTATGCCAAATATCAAGTCTCTATCTATACTGGCTCAAAAGTTATGACCAATGTTAAAGTTGCTGACAAACAAACAGACAAACAGACAAACAGACAGACAGACAGACAGGGCAAAAACAATATGCCCCCCGACTATCGTCTATGGGGGCATAAAAAGAAACGCAACATCTTAGTTATTACACATTTTGTGTATATAACATTTATAAGGAGGCTGCTATAATCTGTGAGAATTTCTCTGTCCTATGCCTCAGTCACATTTGCCATGGAGGACGTAAAACCTACGGATGCCGTACAGCCTTTGAAGAAATGACACACTGTCCCCGTATACGGCGACCGTGCGACCGAAGAAGTTACCGGTATTTTATTAAAATCCACGGCAGCTGTAAGGAAGCCACTCGGGGCCCGAAAAGATTGGAACCGTTCTACGGATTGAACAAAGCTATATATGGCTGACGTAGAAACTATATTTCCTCGCACAAAACCTACGGCCTATACAAAATTGGGATATGGTGGCCGTGCGGTTTTCGCAGATTTTGTACGGCCGACGCAGAAATCTCGATTTCAACGTTCTACTCTAGCCGATTGGTAGTCGTAAAGCAAATGTGACTGGGGTTTCATGTAAGATTTAATATATAGGCTTACTACTGGTTTTACCCATCCAGCTTACAGCAGCAGTCCGATCTGTTTCTGCTGTGTTTGCAAAGGCGCTTATATTATATGAGTACTCGCTAGAGTACTCGAGTTCCCCCAGTTTTTGTGTGACATGAATATTCACGAGTACACGGGTTAACAGTTTCAATGTAAATAATTGAAACCCTTCAGTATGAAAGAAACTTGCTACATGAATTTGAATGGTAAACAGTGTAGACCCTGATCAGTGGGATTATCCCTTTGATCTGGATCTACACTATTTCCAAATACCACTACACGCGTTTCCCGGGTTACACAGATCTCGTTTACTTAGAGTCATTCAGCATTTGATCTGGATCCAAACTGCAACCATTATTACCTATTCGCATATTGCGACGAAAGTCTTTAAATGGCGGACAATATTGAAATTCCTAAAACGCGCAGGGCGATTCTAGAATATTCCACATGTGTGTGTTTTTGGAATAGTGGACAAAGTTGGAATTCCCCCATTTACATGCATTATAGATTATCATTTATAGTCTATTTAATTCATTACCTAAATTAATTGGAGTATTCGTTAATATCATTAGGGTTCCTCAGATTGTTTGTTATTGGTTTTTGTTGCAGTTTTATACCCATTAAATTTGTTATGTAATGTTACATTTACCAAACTATGTGTATTTTCATATCAAGTACTACAACATAATTCTATGTAAATACACACCTGATAAATGAAATGAAATACATATTTAGCTCTGCTCATAATCTTAATCAATTGTAAGAACCATTGTCAAAGTAGAGATCACCTAGCATGCATTTAATCGATACAGTGTGATTTAGTTAACAGAGAATGATTTAACCCTTTCCTCCATAAATACGCCTTTCCTCGCCTCTGTAATAGTCACTTCTTGAAACCATTGTGATAAATAGAGCATTTGCTCCATAGGAGCAAATGCTCTATTTATCACAATAATTTCTATACTAAACAATTATAACATTTTCCTTTTCTTTAGTAAGTGTTCCGTTTGGGTAGATTCATTCAAAGAGGTTGTATCTAAAATAGCCTATGAGGTAATGGGTTAACAGAGAATGATTTAATTAACCCTTTCCCTGATCATTATTCATGTAAGAAATAATGATATGAATATTTATTATCTGATTTTTACGGTGTATATTTTTTCCTTTGGCAAACACTGTAGAATCAGATCAATATCATTTCAAAAGCATACAGAGCAGACCCTGACAATTATCTCACAATTGCGTATCACAGATATTAGGAAAAGGTACTTGAGACTCGCAACACCGCAGTCTCGTGTTGCTCTGCCCGGAGTCGCCATACAACGATTGCCTGGCTTTAAGTAGATAGTTCTGTATTGGGAATGCGTGTAGTTTTAAACTAGATCACCTGGAAACGTAACTGCCTTGTTCCAAATATGTTGAGTTTCGGACAGACGGCCACGTAGTTTTAATCTAGGTCATGTGATTTTATATGCTAAATGAACTGAAGCTACACTTCACGCATGGTTATTGCTCAATAGGCAATGAACCCATTTGCTCCCAGTGGATACATGTACTTCAATGCTTTTATATTGGATTATTTCATTTTTGTGTCACCTGCCGAGAGGCAGTGTGTCACTTAGGTATCACTTTTCCGTGGCCTGTCTGTCTGTCCGTCACACTTTCTTTTTTAGCTGTCATTTCTAAACTAATCATTATAGAGCTTTCAAACTTCACACATGGAACAAGCATGATGACGAGAAGTGTAATGCACAAGGGCCACAACTCTAACATCAATATTGTTTTGAGTTATTTCCCTTTTTCATATTAACAATACGTGTTTATGTCAGCTGCGAGCAGGTGACACATGTGTTCCTCCGAACACTCTTGTTTATCTAAGGGATGTCTGGTCTAAATTTTCATTTTAGTTTTGTTTTATATTGAATTTCCTATCAGCAAACAGTGTAGACTCTGATCAGACGCCGCATTATGCGGCGTCTGATCAGAGTCTACACTATTTGCCTACGTCCCATATATAGGATCGTGGGAGCGAATGGGTTAACGTTCATTCACAGTTCAAAATGTGACATTTATCTTTAACCCGTTACTCCATAAATGGGCCTTTGCAAACAAAGAAGACCCAGATCACACAGTTCATGTAGGAGCCGTCTGATCAGGGTCTGCTCTGTTTGCTTATAAATGAAATAATATAGATATGACTATAGTTTCTGCCATGACCAAACTGGCCCATGTTCATATGCCGTTGTATTAATTAAACTAATTAACCCTTTCACCGCCGCAGTCGAATAAATGCACCACGACAAATAGTGCAATCCCAGATCAGACGCCGCCTTTTCAAGGCGGCGCCTGATCAGGGACTTCACTATTTGTCTCAATCTCTATATATGTGCTTTATTCCTTTGAAATTTGCATTTATTTATCTCATTTCATTATTTTACTGAATGGTTTAACAAACTTGGATTGCAGACGACAATTAGAAATTTGGCGCCGAAAAGGTTAATAGTCATGATGCCATCATTTCGTACATAAATAATCATGGAGTAAAGGGTTAAGAATATACATGTATTCACATATTATTATCATGAACTGGGGCTAACTTATATGCATGACTTTCTAGTATGATTTAGGGATAAAAAAAACCACTGACCTGCATTCCGTTTAGTTCTTGGCAGAGGGGATAATCTCCGTCAAATAAACAAAAACATCCCCAGTGATAATTAAGCCCCAAAACCACTGCAAGGTAGGAAGGTATATGGGTCATGGTTTATGGAAGCAACGTTAATTCAGTTTCCAATTGCGACATTAAACTTAAAGAACATATATTAGAACCTGCCTTAACCCTTCGCTTGCTGATTTTAAAATACATTTCTCCTTCTTTACCCATGCCCTGTTGTATAATTACATATATCTTCACTGTGTACAAGTATTTCGCTGTGAAAGAACTGCTGTGGAGTGCACTGGTTGCACAATCAAATTGTAAATAGTGCAGACCTTGATGAGACAGCTCCTGCAGGAGTCTTTACTATTTACAGGTAGGTAAACTGACGTGAATAGCAAGCGAAGGGTTAAGTGTCCATTCATTTATTGAACATAAGAGTCTTAAAAAGCAGGCGGTTGCTTAATGCAGGGCAAAAGTAATGCAGCTTTCTTCATTACTTTTAACCTGCATTAAGATACCACCTGATTTACAGATTCATAATTACACTTCTTTTTTATGTCCGCTTTAGACAGATATGCGATTTGTCACATTTCTACTATATAGTTCATTCCATTGATTATAGTTATTCTTAATTCTATTTTATTTTTATTAATTTATTAACATATACATGTACAGTAAAACCCCTCTAAACCGGACGTTAAATTTAGTATAAATATCGGTCTAGGAGACATGCGGTAGCTTAATGCAGGGTGAAAGTCATGCAGAAAGCTCCTAGAGGAGCTTTCTGCATGACTTTCACCCTGAATTAAGCAGGCACCTGCCTAAAAGTATTTAAATTCATATCTACTATAATTCCGGTTTATAGGGGGTTTACTGTATTGACCAAATCAGTTACTTTTCGCTAGAAACTGGTTCAAAGCTAAACGACGGACGGATAGGATAATTAACGATAATTGCTTTTTTAGCAGCGACTGTCAATTCGAACGGAAACGGAAGTATTTCGGTGCCAATTAGCGAGTTGTGACAACTGCTCGGATGAGTAGTGTCAACCCAATTACACGTACTCGAGCATATCTCGTTATCTCGAGCTCGCCCGGGTATAAATACTACATTCAGCCTTTGGTTCATCAGTCGAAAGACACCACTGTCTGCTATCTCAAGATATATTCTTGCGAGTCTGGACAGCTTTGCTTGTGTATCGTATTGCAATTCATTGGATGATTCTTTTTGGACCATATAGATTTGTATTCTTACCTTACTGTATTTTTCGATTTTACTGTTTTTATTTAGATTGCCTTTTATTACTATCCGTTTCAGGTTTAATTTGTTTCCTAATTTAGTTTTTCAGTCTTCATTTCTTTTAATTCTTAAATTAAATAATATAAATTTCGATTTCATTTTTTAATTAAATTAGTTGCCTTTATAATTTTATTTTATCAAATATTGTTTAATCTGATTATTATTACATCGTTTCTTAGCTGCATCAATAATCAATTTTGATTTCTGTGTATTCTAGTTTCTTTGTTTATTTTGTCGTTTTCTACTGTTAAATTGCATTCATTAATCATTTTTAAGATTAAAAGTTTAGTCTTATATCAAGATTTGCTAAATTCAGGGGTTTTGTGTTCTTTCGCAGCAATTATTTACATGTCGTTTTCTTAATATTCTACTTAAATTTCCTTTTCTAATATCAATTGAATTAAGTTTCAATTTTTGATTAAATTTAAGTAACTTAAGTTTTCAATTTCAAACTGCTTATTTGACCGTTTTGTGCGTGTTCCGTTTATTGCACTAATTGAATTTAAATTTTAATATTTAATTTCCTTTTCAAAGTTAAATTTAATACAAAGTAAGAACATAAAGTACATTTATCGATAATGGATGCCCTTTGGATTTGTTTGATACTGTGTGGGTGTGGCGGAATGTTAAGCGTGTCATCAACGGAGGAACGAGACAGAAATATCTACAGGCCTCATTTGGGCGTTGTTTTAGAACACGTCGGCTCCATAGTGCCGTCTACCAATCATTGGTACCACAGCTTTGTGGTCAAACTCCCAGATTACGAGGAGCTGATGCAGATGGTCCTTGAAGACGATGACAGTGTCCATGTTGCCTCTCCGTTCAAAGAGAGTATACAGAACCTAAAATATGAAATATCACGGGTTGAAGAATTCGCAAAGCGGCGATTTCACCAGCTGAACCTAAACAGTGACAATAGCAGACGGCATACCGCACCGAACAAGTCCATCGACCCATTGTTTACGTCCCTTTTCGGAACAGTGAAGTTTGACGACATCAAAAAGGTGACTGCCAAAGTAAACCGAATGATAAGAAGAAGACATCGATTAGAGTCATCTCTCATCGCCCACGAGGAGCATTCCGAATCCTATATGTCACTGAAAAACCCTCACGTGGATAATCTGGCCCGTGCCTTAAAACATACCTACAAGGCGTTCAACGTCATGGAAGAGGACACCAGGAGCTACAGGGATATGATGTCACTGGAACTTGCGGTCTTAAGAAACAACACCAAGGCCATGTTCCTACTGTCAGAAACAAGCAAGTTGGCTAGTCATTTCCTGATGGATCTTGAGAGGTCCATCGAAGATATTTCGGTCGGGATATTACCCTCCCAGCTTCTTCCATCCGAGACGCTTGGAGAAGTACTTAGTCACATTGAGCAGAAGCAGAGAGCATCCGGTAGTCCGTTCAGGCTGCTACACATGGATCCGTTGTATTATTACAAACACGGGTCTTATGTAGCCTCCATGGTAAATCGGGACATCTGGATAACTCTTAAAATGCAGGTTGGTCTGGACAAGAAGTTTGGCCTCTACCAGGTCAAAGTCTTGAATATTCCGGCCGGCAAGCATTCGACGGCAATTCGTGACCTACCGGACTACGTCATGATCAGTGCCAACGGCATGTACCTCCAGGAGTTAAGCATTGCGGACATCAGTGCCAACGGCATGTACCTCCAGGAGTTAAGCATTGCGGACATCAGTGCCAACGGCATGTACCTCCAGGAGTTAAGCATTGCGGACATGAATAAATGCTCCGGTGGGCCGCGCGTGAGGGTGTGCAGCTTTGCAGACAGTTCGGTCCTGTTAGAGAAACCCGACTCGTGCATAGCGGCGCTTCTCTTAAACAACGCCAGCCGAATTAATGAGCTGTGCGATCTTCGCCTGGCCAGATATGGAAATCATCAGACCCTCGTACACGTTACGGAAAATAAAGTTTTAGTGGTGGACGTCCCTGAGCTAGAACTGTCCTGTCTGGACGGGGCGACGAGGGTCCTTAGAGGATGTGACTTTTGCCTGGTGGAATTGCCATGTAACTGCCAGATTCGGGCGCCGAATATGGCAATAATAACGCCACCTGCCCGTATATGCACCCGGCATTCGGATTCGACGCCAACGTTTGTGCATTTGAGCAATTTTCATGTGCTTATAGAGTACATGCGCGGAGCAAACGAGTTGAATACAAGTGAACTCTTCCATCATAATTCGTCCAAGATTGATGCCATTTGGAAGTCGTTTAATAGGGACATTAGTGATGTTCTGAGGGAGGACAGTGAAAGAACTGTTCGCTTGAACGAACTTGTCGAGAGGGCAAAACAAATACGGTTGAAGACGAAGAAGAGCACCGAAACGGACTTCATCCAATACATTCAAATATCGGCATTGTTTGGAGGGACTTTAGTGTTAGTGATCATGGTTATTTTCATACTTCTTATGGCTCGAAAAGTGCGAAAACTCGAAAAACTACAAAAGGTGCAATTCTACGAACTGAATTATCACATCAGGCGTATAGAGTACAAGAATGACTATTCCCCAATTTCACATGACAAAATCAACATAACAGATAGTAGCAGTTAAATATCGTGCCAAACACGTATTGTCAATGACGTGACCTTTTCGGGCGCATCAACGACCGCTTTCAAAGCTGCTTCCGTGGTAGTTTCAATCGCCCCACAATGTCCACCACGCCACTAATGTGACCTGCTCTGGCCATTGGCGCGGAAAACTGGCCTGCATCGCCGACAAGACCAGAAACATTTGATGTGACCAGCCCTGGCGTACCATCCAACACGTTCGTACTCGCTTCAACGCTCTTCTGCATCGCGCTTGGACAGCCGATAGCGTCCAACATATTGTCTATACAAGTAATCAGCGTTACCGCGTAACGTAGTTTGCCTTTGGAATGCTTTTTTCGATCGTTTCATTGTAATCATTCACTCATTCATAACTTTTTTTCGATCTTTTCATTTTAAGTATTCACACATTCATTTCACATAACTTATTCTACTTTCTGGGACCACATCCTCGAGGGGACCAAGCAAAACGAAACGAAGGGAGACAATACCAATACCAACAGCCCTTTTGAGGGCCAAACATTATCTCGAAAGATTGCATCTCGGATTCGAACGAGTCGAATGTCCATCCGAAACATGCATCTCGGTGGCTAGTTTGTATGAATGCGCTCAGGAGACCAAACCCTGTGACAACTGCAACAAAAGGGGCCATGATAGCCTTATATCGCTCATCTGGGAATTGTAGTACAGTACAATCCCTCTAAACCGGAATTCTAGTAGAGAAGAATTTAGATACCTTTAGGCAGGTGACTGCTTAATGCAGGGTGAAAGTCATGCAGAAAGCTCCTAGAGGAGCTTTCTGCATGACTTTCACCCTGCATTAAACTGCCACCTGTCTACAAGGCCGACATTTATACTAAATTGAACGTCCGGTTTAGAAAGGTTTAAATGTAGTAGATAAAGATGAACTAATCACAATCATCTCCCGAAAATGAAAATAACAGGCCCATCGTTGCTTCATTTTTTCAACTGAAGATTATTCAATTTGTACAAAGTGCATGGTAATTAATTCTCAATATGGTCATCGGAGGATTATTCCTTCCAAATACCATTTTTATTTTATTGTTACATGTATAGTCATGTAAGAAAATTAGCCCACCGTCCCTGGTTGCCATGTTGTTTTTTGTTTCAGATAACAACATGGTTGTAATAAGCATGTTGCTTCCGATCCAATTCCTTAATATATACATAGTGATATGTGGATTTATGTACATTTATGGAATAAAATGTGTTTAAACTAACATGGTTTTAACAACTTTGATACAGAATCGCCATGCGACTATTCCTACTACCAAAATGCTCTTCAAACTAGACCACCAGTTTTAGAGAAGAAATGTTTCAAAGGTTTTCTTTGTAGTTACATTATTTCTGACATGAATATTCAATTGGGAAAGGCTTAATCCCTTCCCCCATAGGCTATTTTTGACCCAACCTCTTTGAATGAATCTACCGAAAATGAGCATTTACTAGAGAAAATGAAAATGTTATAATTGTGTAGTATAGAAACCATTGTGATAAACAGAGCATTTGCTCCTATGGAGCAAATGCTCTATTTATCACAATGGTTTCAAGAAGTGACTATTACAAGAGGCGTAGAAAGGTGTACTTATTGAGGAATGGCTTAAGCGAAATTAAAAAGTAAAAAACAAATTGGCCAAAGCAAAACTAGGCAGGATTATCAAGAGTTAGCCCATAACCCTTTACCTGTTGAATATTCATTTAACCCTTTCCCCCATGAATATTCATGTAAGAAATAGTAGCTTCATGAATATTAATTTCAAATTGATCTATTTGTTATAATAGCACACTGACACATGAATGTTTGGCTGTGGCAGAAACTGTAGAATCATGTCTATACTATATCATGAGCAAACAGAGCAGATCCTGATCAGACAGCCGTCTGTCCATGAGCCGTCTGATCTGGTGCTACTGTTTGAAAATGCGTGAAAACACGATTCTACAGTTTTGGCCCAATATTCCTGTGCTCATACACCATTACTAATCAATTCCTATTCATGATGACATTATCTTGATGATGAATATTTATCATGACCCCATTATTTCTTATGAATATCTATCAGATGAAGGGTTAAGGATATCAAATCTTCAACAGAGTGGTCCTTCCATGATGCTGCTCTTTTATTCATACTCAGTTTCTGTTCTGGGCACATAAAAAACAAGTTAACCTTTAGCCTGCTGAGCAAATTATTTTTACATACCTTTTCACCTACTACATTTTCGAAATTCACGTTGTCAGGGTGTCAAACAGTTTGGATCCTGATGAGACGCCGAGTTACTCGGCGTCTCATCTGGATCCAAACTGTTTGCATAACTCATCCGCCCATAGCAGTCTAAAGGTTAATTAATGTGCTTCTCCCTAAACAAATCCTATACATTTAAATACCTAATACACCATACAGACGCACTCTGCATTTCTTATCGTTGACAGATACTGTATAATCAGATCTATATAATTCCATAAGCAAACAAAGCACAACCTGACCAGATGGCTCATTCACGAGCCGTCCGATATAATTCTATCATTTTATGTAACAAGAGGGCCAGAATGGCCCTGACATCGCTCACCAGGCAATCAGAGGAGAAGATTTGCAGATTTCACTATATGCTTCTACAGAAAACTAGCCACTCCTGCGACAAGGCCAATTTTGACCTCAGGGGCATAATTTTTGTAGAGGACCTGAACATGATGTTATGTGCCAAATATGAAAGCTGAGAACGTTCCAGTTTTAGAGGAGAAGATTTTCAAAGTTTCACTATATGTTTCTATTAAAAACTACCCACCCCTGGGGCGGGGCCCATTTTGACTCCAGGGGCATAATTTATATAACTTTTGTAGAGGACCTGAACATGATGCTATGTGCCAAATATGAAAGTCTAGAACCTTCTAGTTTCAGAGAAGAATATATTCAAAGTTTATCAATATATTTCTATAGAAAACAAGGCACCCCTGGGGCGGGGCCAATTTTGACCCAAGGGGCATAATATATATAACTATGGTAGAGGACCTGAACATGATGTTATGTGCCAAATATGAAAGCTGAGAACCTTCCAGTTTCAAAGGAGAAGATATTCAAAGTTTTACTATAAATTTCAATAGAAAACAAGGCACCCCTAGGGTGGGGCCAGTTTTGAACCCAGGGGCATAATTCATATAACTTTTGTAGAGGACGTACAGATGATGCTATGTACCAAAGATGAAAGCTGAGAACCCTGTAGATTCAGAGGAGAAGATTTTTAAAGGTTCAAATTGTTGACAACCGATGACGGACGGCGACGGACATCAGGCGATCACATCACACAAGCTCACCCAGAGCACAAAAGTGCTCTTGTGAGCTAAAAACATGAAAAGGAAATATCTGTTTTAGAATTGTATCCAACAGAACTTCTATCTATTGCTACATGCCTTACAAACGATTTTTCTCTCGTCATTCATCTTTTAAAACCAAATCAATATTTTTACAAAATTGCATGAATTCATGAATACTCATTAACCCTTTTCAGGTAAGAAACAACTAGAACTATCACTCATGGTGATTAATACCCCCCCCCCCCCCACAAGCGTGACTGTCACATGAAAAAGCTTTGCAAAATTTGAAGGGGCATAACTCTGTAAGGAAAGAGATAAACTGGAAAACTATAATTGGATGGACATGTCCTCTTTATGAAAAAGCATCATGTCAAGTTTCATTGGATTCCATTCAGGGGTTACTGAGAAACCGTGTGGAAACAAATGTCAACAGACAAACACAAACATTTTAAACAAAGGGGCATAACTCTGTAAGGAAAGCAATGAGCTGGAAAATAATAATTGGCTGCACATGTCTTTTTTATGATAAAGCATCATGTAAAGTTTCATTGAATTCTAGTCAGCAGTTACTGAGAAACCGCGCCGAAATAAACCAACACAAAAAAAATAAACAAAGAGGCAAAACTCTGTAAGAAATCACTGAGCCTGAAAATAATAATTGGATTCACACCTTCTCTTTATGACAAAGCATCATGTCAAATTTCATTGAATTCTAGTCAGTGGTTACTGAAAAACCGCGTGGATACAAAAGTCAACAGACTGACCAATCGACTGACTGACCAACCGGCAAGGTGACTCCTATATACCCCCCCCCCCCTCTCCAAACTTTATTTGAGAGGTATAATGAAATCATGAATATCCATTAGCTTAAATTTTATGATGATGTATGTACACAGGATGGTTTGGGTCAGAAAGAAAAATGTAGAATCCGATCTTTATTATACAGTAAAATCTCTCTATAACGGCCACTATATTTTGTGTTAATTAGTTGGTATTTAGGACAGGTGGCTGCTTACAGCAAGGTGAAAGTAAAACAGAACGCTCCTATAGGAGTGTTGTTTTATTTTCACCTTGCTCTAAGCAACTACCTGCTTTTAACACAAAATACTTGATGTAATTTAGTGGCCCTTATAGAGAGGTTTTACTGTACTATAGGCAAACAGCAGACCCTGATCAGATGAATCCTATAGGAGCTATCTGATCTGGGGCTACTTTATTTGCAAATGCTAAAAAAGGTGTTTATATGAAGGGAAGCGTCAACTAAAATTTTTATAATGGCTAATGAACAAAGGATATTTTAAGATGAGAATCAATCTATATTTTTCATAAGCAAACAGAGCAGACCCCAATCAGGCGTCTCTTTCTCTGTTTGCAGAGGCATGAAAAGGCAGTGCTATGAGGGAAGTGACATATTAACGTATTTTCACACATTTGCCAACAGAGAAGACCCACATTAGTTGCCTCCTGTAGTAGCCATCTTATCAGGGTCTGCACTGTTGCTTATGAAATTATAAAACAGCTGACTGTACAATTTCTACCAATACCAAACACATGCTGTGTTCACATGTCATCATAAAAAATCTGGTAATAAACATTATTATATTATTATTATTATTATAAACATTCATGATGTCATTATCTTTTACATCAATATTCACCAGGAAAAGGGTAAACCCATTACCTCATAGGCTATTTTTAGAAATAACCTCTGAATAAATCTACCAAAAAGGAGCATTAACTAGAGAAAAGGAACATTTTAGAATTTTGTAGTTTGAAACCATTGTGATAAAAGAGCATTTGCTCCTATAGGAGCAAATGCTCTATTTATCGCAATGGTTTCACAAAGTGACTTTTACAGAGTATCAAAAGTCGTCAATATGAGGGAAAGGGTTAACTCCTACACAGAGAAGCCTGTTCCAAGTTGGCACACATTAAGCTTTCAACAAAACCAACTCTTGTTGCAGTTTTTCCTGTATTTATTTGTCTAGGTAACCATACACTCGTCTCAGTTTTTCCTTCTTGTTTCTGTTGTTATGTTTCTTCCATGATTTTTCCTGCTTCTGCCCACTTACATCCTTCCCACCTGTTATGGCTGTTCTTTGGTGTACTGTTGAAAATTCCTGTGAAATACAGAAAGTACAAGGTACAGTAAAACCTTTCTATAACGACCACTAAATTGTGGTAATTAGTTGGTATTAAGAGCAGATGGCTGCTTAAAGCAAGGTGAAAGTAAAACAGAACTCCTATAGGAGCGTTCTGTTTTACTTTAACCTTGCTTTAAGCAGCCACCTGCCTCTATCACAAAATACTTGACGTAATTAAGTGGCCGTTATAGAGAGGTTTAACTGTACATATATAATCATTCACACATTTATTATTATCCTATTACACATCAATCAATTTGTATTGTACAATTTCAAGATTTTTAACTATTTGTCATGATAAGCAGTTTGGTCATCTGCCCAATTATGTCTGCAACAGTTTTAAAACTGTTAATTTTCTTCTGATTTTTGTAGCCGTTGAGCCTGAGTGACAAACAATTTGGATCTCAGATCAGGCTAAAATTTGCGTGGGGCCTGATCTGGATCAAATCTGTTTGCATAGGTCATAAATGGCAGGAGGATCCACTGCTAGCATGCAGAGTTAACTCTTTGCACGCTATTAAAGTAATTTTTGGTCTGCAACAATTGTCGTCTGCTTCAATTCTTAAAATAAACTTTCAGCATCCACAATATTTTATTCTATAAACGGACAACAAATGTTGACCCAGATAAACCCTTTGCCAGTTTAATATTTATTCAAGATTTCTTCTTCTCATGTATATTCATGGAGAGAATTAATAAAATATAACATGGAAAAGGAATTTCTTCACTGTTGTGGAAACTGTATAATCAGATCTATAGATTTCCATGAGCAAATAGTGCAGACCTTGATAAGACGGCTCCTACAGGTCTATTCTGTTTGCAAATGCATTTAATGCATTTTACCACTTCCTAACACAGGTTCTGAGCTTGGTGTACACTGTGTGCAACATTTTGAAATAATAATTCAGATCTCATATCGCTCATACCTTTTGGAAGAAATCATTGTCCACCTTGCTAGACACAGGCACTTCTGTTCGGACACTTGTGGCATTGGTGGTTCCACCAACAGCTCCTAAGTCATCTTCTGTATTTACAAAATTGTTGAACTCATCAGCTTCAACATCAGGTGGCGGTTGACAGAACAACAATTTCCCCTGTAAAATACAACATACTGTATTATCACTAACAAATGACCCCCGCACTCTAACAAAGGCCCCCTACTTAGAGGGGTAGAGACTCTAGCAATGAATAAAACTCTATATAATAACATTCAATAAAGAAATATAGGTGTGGTTTTTTTTCAAAATACAGGTGGTAGCTTAATACAGATTGAAAGTAATGCAACAAGTTCACCTTGACCTTTCTGCCTTGGTTTCAATATGCATTAACCCTTTCCTCCATAAATATGCCTTTCTACGCCTCTGTAAAAATCACCTATTGAAACCATTGTGATAAATAGAGCATTTGCTCCTATAGGGGCAAATGCTCTGTTTATCACAATGGTTTCAAACTACAAATTCTAAAATTGTCCTTTTCTCTAGTTAGTGTAGGATAGTGTATTTGTGTCATTAATGAAAATTCTAAGTCGACAAAGGTGCATGACTATACCATAATTAATTTTAGGGTTACCAACTCTTGTAAAATGGGTTCCCCTTGTGATAGTAAACATGCATACCAAAAGTGAACCAAATATCTGACAGTTTCGGAGACATTGACCTTAACATAAACAAGAGCTGTCCGCAGACAGCACGCTCCACTTTCTTTAGTGCTGGATAGTGTAGTGGAAGTCTAAGTCAGAAGGGGAGATAACTATAGCAAAATTAATTTTAGGGTTGCCTGCCCTTGTGAAATGGGCCCCCCTTGTGATAGTTAACATGCATACCAAATATAACCAAATATCTTGGACAGTTTCTGAGACATGGACTTTAACATAAAACTTAACCAACAATGAAAATTCTAAGTCGAAAAGGGGCATAACTATGGCAAAATTAATTTTAGGGTTACCTACCCTTGTGAAATGGGTTGCCCTTGTGATAGTAAACAAACATACCATTTACGAACCAAATATCTTTGATGGTTTCTTAGAATATGACCTTAACAAAAAGGTTAACCAACGCCGACGCAGACACCGACGCAGACGAGAGTCATGACAATAGCTCCACTTTTTGAAAAAGTGGAGCTAAAAAGGGACATAACTAGGACAAAATTATCTTCAGGGTTACCTGCAATTATGAAATGGTTTCCCCCTGATAGTGAACATGCATACCAAATTTTAACAAAATATCTTCGACTGTTTCTGAGAAATGGACCTTAACAAATTGTTTAATCAACACCGACACCGACGCTGATGCCAAAGCTGACACCGACGAGGGGGTCATGAGACTCATGACAATACCTCCACATTTTGAACAAGAGGGCCATGATGGCCCTTAATCGCTCACCTGTTTGTAACAGATTTATGATTTCAATGACAGATTGCATAATTTGAAAAATCTTGGTAAGAAACCATTAGGTGATGCTACATACCAAATATAAAGGGTCTAGACCTTACAGATTTGGAGAAGATTTTTTAAAGATTTTCCTATGAAAAACTGATAAGCACCAGGGCAGGGCCATTTTTGATCCAGGGTCATAATTTGAACAATCTTGGTAGAGGACTATTAGATAATGCAACATACCAAATATCGAAGGTCTAGAACTTACAATTTCAGCGAAGACTTTTAAAGATTTTTAAGAGAAGAAGATTTTTTAAGACTTTCCTATGGAAAACTGATATGCCCCGGGGCGGCCATTTTCAACCCAGGGGACATAATTTGAACAATCTTGGTAGAAAACCATTAGATGATGCTACATACCAAATATAAAGGGTCTAGACTTGACAGTTTTGGAGGAGAAGATTTTAAAAGATTTTCCTATGAAAAACTGATAAGCCCCAGGGCGGGACCATTTTGGTCCTGGGTGTCATAATTTGAACAATCTTGGTAGAGGACCATTAAATAATGCTACATACCCAATATCAAAGGTCTATACCTTATAATTTTAGAGAAGAAGATTTTTAAAGATTTTCCTATGAAAAACTGATAAGCCCCAGGGTGGGGCCATTTTTGGCACGGGGGACATAATTTGAAAAGTCTTTGTAGAGGACCATTACATTATGCTAAATACCAAATATCGAAGCTCTTGGCTTTGTGGTTCCAGAGAAGAAGATAAACGTTTAAGTAGATTGTTGACGCCCCCACGTACGCACTACGCACGACGCCAGACACAGGATCATCCCAATAGCTCACCTTGGCACTTTGTGCCAGGTGAGCTAAAAAGTGGAGCTAAAAATAGTCTATTTAATATTCATGATGTCATTTATGATTGAATATTGAACAGGTAAAGGGTTAAAATGCTGTCAGCACAGTTTGTTTGTATTTTCGATCTGCTTACTTGTAGTAACTTACATTGACGTAATCCTTCAATATGAATCTTGAGCTTCTTGGACAATCTGGCTGTCCCCTGGCAGTCATATAGCCTCTCATAGCTGAAAGAGTGGTACTACATTTAAAATAAAATGTATAATCGTTAGATATATGATTCAGCTGCTGGGACAATCTAGCTGTCTTCGTAGCCGAAAAAGTAGAACCACATTTAAAACACAATTGTTATATATATATCTGAGCCACACTTAGACAATCTGCCTGTCCCCTTGAAGTCACATAGTCTCTCACAGCTAAAAGAGGAACCACAGTTAAAACTAGAACTACCACTAAAGGTGATGAATACCGCCACTAGTACATTTGACACAAGAGATGGAAGTTATAGAAATAAAGCTCCCGACCGCTAAATTTTCATATGTTAAATTACAGAAAGAGATCATTCATTCATGCACGAAGCGACATATCGCAGGTGCAGAACTTCAGATGGTGTTCAACAGCACTCAAAATCAATGAAGCATAACGAAATTCAAACATGATCTGTTACTCATTAAAATAAAGCAACATACTAAATATCATTACAATATCTGCTACAGTTAAGAAAAAAAATCCGGAAAACCTGAAATTTCCTAAAAATCCGTTAAAAATCAATGTAGTGTAACCAAATTCAAACTTGATCTGTAACTCATTTTTGTAAAGCTACATACCAAATATCACATCAATATCTGCAAGGGTTAAGAAAAAAAAACTCCGGAAAAACTGAATTTCCGGAACATTCCTAAGTAAAATCACTGTATTTCCGTGAAAAATGAATTAAGCGTAACGAAATTCAAACTTGATCTGTAGCTCATTATAATAAAGCCACATACCAAATATCACTTCAATATCTGTAAAGGTTTAGAAAAAAACTCCAGCAATATCCCATCTAAGACAATTCTGATAAATACAGGCAAACCCCTCTTGAAGACATTTCTAATAAATACCAGCAAGATCCTCTCTAAGGCAATTCTAATGAATACCAGCAAATCTTCTCTACAGCAATTTTACTGAATACCGTCAAGATAATTTACAGTAAAACCTCTCTATAATGGCCACTAATTTGTGTTAATTAGTTGATATTTAGGGCAGGTGGCTACTTAAAGCAAGGTGGAAGTAAAACATAATGCTCTATAGGAGCGTTCGGTTTTACTTTCACCTTGCTTTAAGCGGCCACCTGCCTTTAACACACATTACTTGATGTACAGTAATTTAGTGGCCATTATAGAGAGGTTTAAATGTAGTAATATATTAGCCAAGATACCATAAACATGCCTCCTATGCCCATTGTATCCTATATTATAGGCATTTAATGATTTTTGCAAAAGTAGGTCAAGAGTCAAAATCAAGGTCACACGATAATAAACATTGGTATGGTAGGAAAGTCTTAAGACAGGAACGATACAAACAAAGTATGGAAGCCCTAGGTCTATTGGTTTCAATGTTATATGCATTTAAAGACTATTGCAAAAGTAGGCCAAAAGTTAAGGTCCAGGTCTGGTCAGAAGGGCAAATATGTTGGCATGGCCATACCAAGTACGGAAGCCATAGGTCTATTGGTTACAATGTTATAGGAACTTAAAGATTTTTGCAAAAGTAGGTCAAAGGTCAAGGTCACATGGTAAAAAAACATTGGTATGTTTGAAAAAGTCTTCAGACAGAAAAGATACATACCTGGTATGGAAGAATATGCATTTAAAGACTTTTGCAAAAGTAGGTCACAGTTCAAGGTCAAGGTCAGAAAGGCTAACATATTGACATGGTCATACCAAGTATGGAAGCCCTATGCTTATTGGTTGCAATGCTACGAACAGGTGAGCAAATAAATGAATGGTCACTTAAGACAGTTTCCACTGTACACTCAAATGGACATGTTCCCTACCTCCATAAGTATTGAGCAGCTCATGGGCTGTGGGCGGTCTGTTTGGGTCTTCCCCTTCGGCTGGTTGGGGCAGCATAATCCCATATGTCTTCTCCAGAATGTAGCGTGGTAATCTGCTACAGATCTGTGAAACTTTGGTTAAGAAACTAAATAGATATACAGGGAACTTTCCTTTCATTTTCAAACCTATCCCTCATATAAATGCCTTTTCACACCTTTGCAAACAGTAGGCCAAGGTCAGACAGCTCCTGTAAGAGCTGTCTGATCAGAGTCAGCCCTGTTTGCTTATGCAATTCTAATACCAAAAATGCAATTATAAAAATTCAGCTAGCCTAATTAGGAGTAGTAGGACCTGTCTGATCAGGTTTATCAGGTATACATCTACCATTATAAAAAATCAGCTAATAAATGTCCATGATGTTTGCTATTGGAATTTTATTTAGGTATTTCCTAAAATGTTTCTTTACTTTCTAAAATGGCAACTATGTCTCACCTTCCATATTTTATCATTACTATTTTGTCAATGAATATTCAGTAGGTATTGAAATTGAGAGTAAATATAGAACAGGGAAAGGGTTAATACATGCGACATAACTGCAAATGGAATGGATTATAACCATGAAGGTGACAGACACTGTCATAAGGACTGTTTCTAATGTTGTAATAACTTGTGGTCCAACCCTTTTGCTATTGCTTTATACTCATGTATGAATTAAGAAATAATAAATTCATACCAGTGTTTTATCGTGCAATCGCACACTGGCACGAGTTGAGATGCGGCCGATAGGCTGAGTGATTTAATTATAAGCATCTCAACGACTACCCGTGTTCGATTGCACGATAAAACACTGGTATTTATATATAAATTTATTGTTTCGATTCTAACACTTCAATTTAACTGTAATTTGCACCGCCACAACGTTTCTTGACGTACGAATTTTCGAAGCCATATTACGTCACGTTAAGCC
This sequence comes from Azorinus chamasolen, assembly GCA_963576725.1. NCBI lineage: Eukaryota > Metazoa > Mollusca > Bivalvia > Cardiida > Solecurtidae > Azorinus > Azorinus chamasolen. The sequence continues at coordinate 29,133,068 of OY755249.1, forward strand.
GTTACAGCGTGTGCGGTGTTTTATGGAGAATTCAAACATAGATACGTCCCTTCTTTGTTTATGTAGATGTGTGCGCGAGGTGTGTTAGAATATGATATATTGTAATTATGTAAAAAAGCAAGCAATAAAATATGATTAAACTAAAAGGATACAAGTGAAGCTGGTGGGATGTGGTCTCTCATCTGGTCAATGGGCAGTATACCGTTGACCACCAGTTCAGCCTTAGTGGTGACAAAGGATGGGAACACAAGTCCTGGACAGTCACACAACATAAGACTTGGGTCAACGTACAGAGTCTGAAATGTAAAGCAGAAAACATACTCAGATCTTGTCAATTATCTCATAAATCCTCTGAACTGAACAATATGTAATTTTTTTATAAAATAAAAATCTTCAACCCTTTACCTGTTCAATAATGATGCAAGAAATGACATCATGAATATATATTAGCTTAAATTTTGTAATGGTATATGTAAACAGTATTTTTTTGGTATTCACAATTTTTGGTAATCACAATTTTATCGCTAGCATGCAAAGAGTTAACTTTCATTGTCACTGCCATGGTTGCAAAAAAACCTCAAACGGTTTGCTGCAATGGTTGAAACTGTGATCACATTTGCAGAAAGTTTTGATCCAGATAAGATGCCGAGTACCTTGTCCCCTCATCTGGATCCAAACTGAGTGACACTCAAACTATATTTTTTAAGAAAAATTCGAAAGAATATCAATGTTTGAAGATAAAAAATTATTAGGAGCCAAAAGAGTTAACCCTTGACTCCATAGGCTATTTTTAGATCCAACTACTTAGAATAAATATACCGAAAAGGAGCATTAACTAGAGAAAAGGAAAATTTTAAAATTTTGTAGTTTGAAACCCTTGTGATAAAACGAGCATTTGCTTCTATAGGAGCAAATGCTCTATTTATCAGAATGGTTTCATAAACTGACTTTTACAGAGGCGTAGAAAGGCATATTTATGGAGGAAAGGTTTAATGCCATTGTAAAACAAGACTGTTCGGAGGAACAAATGTGTCACCTGCTCACAGCTGACACAAAAACTGTAAATATGCTGCAGTGAAATCAGAACTAAGGAGAAAACTCAAAAAGTATTGCATGCAGATTGATGGACCTTAGTTATATCAATCGTCCTCAATGAGAGGAAGGCACATGTGAAATTTGAAAGCTCTATAACAATTAGTTTAGAGATGACAGCCAAAAAAAGAAAGTGTGAGGGACAGACAAACGATGGGAAATTGATCCCTAAGTGACACACTGCCTCTCGGCAGGTGAAACAAAAGTACACTAGATCTGAAGTCTTCTATAGGAGTTGTCTGATCAGGGCCTTCTCTGTATGCTTATGAATAATATAGATTTTACAGTTTCTGTGTTTATGTGTGATTATTTCTTACATGAGTATTCACGGAGTACAGGCTTAACACTTTCCCGGTTCTATGTTTATTACAAAGTTCAATACTGACTGAATATTCATGGACAAAATAGTAATAATGAAATATGGAAAGTGGAACATTATAGCCATTTTAGAAACTAAAGATTTATTTTTTTCAAATTCCACTAGCAAACAGAGCAGACCCTGGTCAGACGGCTCCTATAGGAGCCGTCTGATCTGGGTCTACTCTATTTGCAAATGCGTGAAAACACATTTATATGAGGGAAAGGGTTAAAAGAGTGCAGGTGTAATCATATTCTTCTATCCATCTCTACAACCATAAAGAGAAACAACTGGTCAATTCTTATGATAATCAGGTGAACTGGTAGATTTATTCTCTCCATCCCAGTACCTGAAAATGTTTTGTCCGTCCTGGTGTAGCAGAAACAGGCACCTTCTTCATCTTCAGGATGGCATTTATGGTTGAACTCTTGCCAACATTTGGATAACCGACCTGAAGAAGATGATCATTACATAGAACTTTGAGAAAATCAACATAGTAAATGATGAAAACAATATGATTTTTAATTTCCATATACATGTACATAGTATTTTATAAATTATGTTTGCATAAAAGCAAATAGAAAATTTTAATCTCTTTTATTGATTTAAATCTTTGTTTATGTAAATTTCCAATATTAAGGTATTAAAGCCCTATTATTTTTATCAAGAAACATTAGTTTCATTGGAGGGGGAGGGAGTCTCTTAATCCCATTTTTGATAAGATAAATGTTTATTACATGGCTAACTTGGTGAAAGTAAAATCATGAATTATATCGCTTTATCTAAGTAGACAGTATTTCCTCAAATTGACAATTTAACTGTCATTGAGTCTGTTGTATAAAATTTACACTACATGTATGTACATGTACTTATAAAAATTTCTTAACAATTAAAAAAATAAACTCAACAGTTGCTTTCACTATCCTGATTCATAAAGACAAAAAAGTTTTTCAAGAGACATTGATCAAACGACATGCATGACAGAAAGTATGACATTTTTGTCATATTGTACCTTAATTTGATGGTGAAAATATTCTATGAAACTTGGCATAGAAACCACATGAAACCTGAAATACCAGCAACATTTGATGCAAGCATGACAGGACATGACAATTATACACATCCTGACAATTACAACAAGCCATGAAAATCAGAAAATAATCAAAACAAGTCATGACAATTATAACATGTCATAACAACTGAAGAGCTTATTATATTTCTTCTTCCACAAAACCAACACCTGTGTTTATAAGAAAGGTTAGGTTATCGGTCTTTTGATTAACGTGCAGGTGCAGGAGCATCTTCCACTTCAGTGGGCTCCCTTCCAGGTAACTGGCTCGCTGCACGCATGGCAGATTTAACACATCTTCTCCAGGCTTCCCTGTCACATGGGTCAACCTCTTGCAGTCCCCAAAGAAGAAAATGTGCATAACCTTCTGGCAGAAATGTGATAGACAAAGCATGATGGACAAAGCATGGTATGCACACAGATGAGTGAACAGAAAAAGATGATACCGTAAATTGTTTCAAAATCAATAAAAGGTTCAAAACAACAGATTTAACCCTTTCCCTGTTCTATGTTTATTCCAGATTTCAATACATACTGAATACTCATGGACAAAAGAGTTATAATGAAATATGGAAGGTGAAATATTGTGGCCATTTTAGAAAGTAAAGAAATAGATCTTTCAAATTCCTCTAGCAAACAGAGCAGACTCTGATGAGACGGCTCCTCTAGGAGCTGTCTGATCTGGGTCTACTCTGCAAATGCGTGAAAACACGTTTATATGAGGGAAAGGGTTAAGGTGCATACTCAAATACTAAAATTGTCCTTTCTCCATCAAACTCTATGTCGTGACCACTCTTAAGAATCATCTCTTTGAGATGATTCTAAAGAGTGGTCACAACATAGGGTTCAGTGGAGATTTTTTAATGTTTTAATTTCCACATCTTATCTGGACTTATGGGGTTATACTGAATATCTCACCATTCCGATAGTAGTACGCCCCTCATTTACTTTCTTTCCCGTGTGTATGTTTCTCAGAAATTCAACCAGCTCCGGGCCGGAGTGTATATGTCCTGTGTTTACAATAGCATCACCTGAGGCATGCATAGAGGATGCCCCTCTTTCATTTACATCTCCACTATCTTCTGTGCCTCCTACAGCACCACAGTCACTTACAACACCTGTTTCATCTATAAGATCTTTAGCAGCGCCTTCATTTGCACATTCGACATCATCTGTTTCAGGTAACTTGTCACACTTATCACAACTGATTTCTCCTTCTAATCTTTCAGCACCTTTCACAGTGTCTGATTCCATGGTTTCGAAGTTCTTTGTATCACTTTCATTCTTATCATCAATATCTACTTCTTTCATGTCCTGATCCAAATCATCACCTTCACTACCCTCAACTTCACTTTCATCTTCATCACTCTCAATCTCTTCATCAGCTTTTAGGTCTTCCTCTTCCTGTTCTTTTTCTGCTTTTTCTTCCTCCTGTCGTTTTGTTTCATTCACAGCTGACCAGAAAGCAATTCTTATCCCTCTTTTGCTGAAGTATTCTGCCCACATATCCCTGCAAGAAAACAAAACATTGTCAGGGCCATACATTAGCAGTGTATTTTCAATCATAAAATTGGCATTACTGTAAAGGGTTCATAAATTGAATCAACCGTTAAAGAAATAGAGTATAGTTATGGCTGAATTCTGAACAATTAAATGAAGGAAAACAGGAAAGAGGCTTTATAACATGCAAAAACTAGAACTGTAAGCCAAAGGCTAACAAATACCCCCCACACACACACACACACACCTGGCTGCTTTTCAGAACACATCAATCTGAACATATATGTACATACATAAACATGAAGAGATTTAAAAACAACACATGCCCCAACCCAATTTATGTAATAACAAGAGTGCCAGTGGGCACAATATACGCCCGTTGATGTCTTGTTCAACATAAACTGAGGTTAACATATTTGCTTAACGCAAATTCTAAGTCCAATTGTGCGACCAACTTTCAAGGCTTTATCTCAAAGGGCTGTAAATAGGTGTACTTTAATAAGAAACCTTAACCAAGAATTCGAAATTAATAAATGGCCATAATTCTGTCTTAATGCTTGACAGAGTTGTTTACTCTTGCCTACAGATGAAGCTTCTGATGGTGAAGAAGTGTTCCAAGTTTGATAGCTTTATCTCAAAGGGTTATGTAAATAAGTGGACTTTAACAAAAAGCTTAACCAAAAATTCTAAGTTAAAAAGGGGCATAATTATGCTAAAACATTAGACAGAGTTATGTACTCTTGCCTACAGTTGACGGTTGTGATGGTGAACACGTGTTCAAAATTTCAAAGCTTTATCGCAAATGGTTATGTAAATAAGTGGACTTTAACATAAACCTTACCCAAAAAATCTAAGTTTTAAAAGGTGCATAATACTGTCAAAATGCTTGACAGATTTATGTACTCTTGTCTACAGGTGACAGTTGTAATTGTGAAAAAGTGTTCCAAGTATCAAAAGCTTTATCGCAAAGGGTTATGTAAATAAGTGGACTTATAAAAATGTGTTCCACATAAATTGAGGTTAACATATTTGCTTAACGCAAATGCTAAACGCAAATTGTAAGTCCAATTATGCGACCTTGACCTTGGATATACGTACCGGGAAACACCTAAACAACAGTCCCTCAGGACACTGAAGATGTTATTGCCCAAAAAAAACAAACATGTATAAACCCTTTATTGGCACCTACTTACAACTTGTTCCTGTTTCTTACCTCTGATAATCATCCAGGTAGTCTGCCTTGTTAATCAACATCACACACATTTTGGACTTGTCAACCTCTCCTACATACGTCTCCAGGTCATCGCAATAGAACAACAGGGGATTCCTGGCATCCACAATTTGTACGACAACATCACTGAAAAAAAAAAAAAAATCAAATATAAGGTTATAAAAGTTTTTACTTATTAGAACTGCCTGAGAGAGGCTATTATAATAAGTATCAGTAAGTCAGGGTATGGTGAAAAAATTCATTAAATGAATTTCCTAAATACTCCACTTGCCTTTAACTGTTTCCCTGTTCAGTATTTTTTTCCAAATTTCAATACCTACTGAATATTCATGGACAGAATAGTTATAAAGAAATATGGATGGCGGAACATTGTAGCCATATCGGACACTAAAGGAACAGATCTACAGTAAAACCTCTCTATAACGGCCACTAAAATTTGATAATTAGTTGGTATTAAGGGCAGGTGGCTGTTTAAAGTATAAAGGTGAAAGTAAAACAAAATGCTCCTATAGGAGTGTAATGTTTTACTTTCACCTTGCTTTAAGCAGCCACCTGCCTTTAACACAAAATATTTGATGCCATTTAGTGGCCGTTATAGAGAGATTTCACTGTATATAATTCCATTAGCAAGATAAAGGTTACTATAAAATTCTAACGGGGTTGCCACAAACCAGTGGAAACAAAATTCTCTGACATTTCCCGAACATAATTTCAAATTTCCCTGATATTTTACATTGCAACATTTGGTCCATGCTTATAAAGCTTTTAGTTGAGTCTAAGATCTCAAATCTGACCAATCAAAAGCCTGAGAACGAAACTCAGACTCAACTAAAAGCTTTATAAGCATGGACCCTGGTCATATTTTATGTAATATTTTTTTGGAAGATTAACGCTTTCAATCCTGAGTGGAATAACCCATAATGTATTTAACTATAGAGTTCATTCAGTACGAAATGCGTAAACATGCTGAAGGATTTTGTATGAAAAATGGTGCAGACCCAGATCCTCTAGGAGCCCTCTGATCTGGGTCTACACTGTTTGCAAACAACAGTAAACAACAGTACATGCTTAGCCTGGGGTGTAACAGTTAAAACACATGCCTTTGGATCTCATTTTTTCTAATTTTCCTGACAGTTCCTTGATAGTTGCCTATATTTTCAAATTTCCCAAACAATTCTCAAAATTCTTTGACAATTCCCTGACCCTGACCCGACATGTGGCAACCCTGTCCAAGATAATAGTCTAAAGCCAACATATCAAACTGAACCTCAACCAGCAGTTATTAAGTTTCTACGATTGAATTTGAGTTCATTTTCAAGTATGTGATTAGTCAGATTTTGAGTTTCACCTGTAATTCTACAAACATTTTCTTTTACATCTCTTCCAGTCAGAGACATGTATATGTCTCTGCTCCAGCATACAGCTAAGAGGGTCCAAATGCCAGGAACCTTTCCACCATGAATATTCATGTGAGAAATAATGACACCATGAATATTAATTAGATAAAAAAAACAAGATGTGTTTGTGAAACACTATGCCCCCTCATATATTTGACCTCTGACCTTGACCTCTGACCTTGACCTTGACATGTCACCCCTCAAAATGTGCAGCCTCTTGAGATACACAAGCATGCCAAATATCAAGTCTCTATCTCTACTGGTCCAAAAGTTATGGCCAATGTTAAAGTCGGCGATTTGACCCATATATTTGACCTCTGACCTTGAAGGATGACCTTGACCTTGACACGTCACCCCTCAAAATGTGCGGCTTCATGAGATACATATGTATGCCAAATATCAAGTCTCTATCTATACTGGCACAAAAGTTATGACCAATGTTAAAGTTGCTGACAAACAAACAGACAAACAGACAAACAAACAGACAGGGCAAAAACAATATGCCCCCCGACTATCGTCTATGGGGGCATAAAAAATAGCACATGGACACAGGATTTTTTAGCCATGGCTAAAATCGTAGAATCATATCTATATCATATCATAAGCAAACAGAGCAGACCCTGATCAGACGGCTCCTATAGGAGCCGTCTGATCTGGGTCTACTCTGTTTGTAAAGGCGTATAAAGGAGTATTCATGATTAAACTTACCTTCTCTCTATCACTCTCCATAACTGGCGCCAGAAGTCCAAATTCTTCTCATAAGGTGTCATAACAAGTCCTTCCACTTCCTGAAGCCTACAATACACACAATATAACTATAGTTAGTCATAGCAGAGATGGCATTCATGCGTTCATCATTCACCTTGGAAAACAACTAGGGGAAAATATATACAGCAGCAGGGCCATCATGGCCCGATATCACACACCTGATACAACAGGTCAGGTGCTCCATTGCATATATTAGAACAATGGTTCATTGTTTAACCCTTTCCTCCATAAATACGTCTTTCTATGCCTCTGGAATAACCACTTCTTGAAACCATTGTGATAAATAGAGCATTTGCTCCTATAGGAGCAAATGCTCCATTTATCACAACAGTTTCAAACTACAAAATTCTAAAATTTCACTTTTCTCTAGTTTGTGCTCCTTTGGGTAGATTCATTCAAAGAGGTTGGGTCTAAAAATAGCCTATGGAGAAAAGGGTTAACCTTTTACTTTATAAAAACGCCTTTCTATGCCTTTGCAAACAGAGCTGACTCAGATTAGATGGCTCCTGTAGGAGCCATCTGATCAGGGTCTGTTCTGTTTGCTTATGATATAATACAGATATAATTCTATAGATTCAGCCATGGCCAAAACTTTCTGTATCTATGTATGTACTAATATAAAAATTGTCTAATTAATATTCATGGTGTCATTATGTCTAACATGAATATTCATTGAGTAAAGGGTTAAAATATAGCATCAAGCTTACTGTCTGGCAGCCATGGTTTTCAGGAATCACAATCTTGGCAAAGGTTAACTTAGAGTAAAGTTCCTATGAAGTTATTGCCTATAGCCATATCCTGAAATTTAGTTTCATCTCTGATGGCCAAGCTTTTTAATAAAAAATTATGGCTTAAATTAATTCTTATCAGTCATTAATCTAGGTCTGCGTCCTGCATCAGTGACACATTAAGATAGCAAAAAACGTATCATCTTGAAGGATGCATTAAAATATGGTTGCGTGTAGCCGTTGAAGTTAATTTCACGTAGTGTTGCTATTAGAACACCGTTATGATATCAACATCCGGATGTTGTAAGTATTTAACAACAATTATTTTGTTTGGCTAGTAATCAACAGGATGCTCATAATGAGCCAATGAAAAACCTTCCTTTAAAAATGGCAGAGCCAATAAGACCCCGGATAACCAAAGATGCTGCTACCGAAAATAGTCAAATCAAACTATATTAGGTTAGTTGTGTCCTATTGACATGCCTTCAACATCCTTGGATCAAAATAAGGATCTCGAATCCGATGTAATGGAGGAAAATAACGACTGTCAGCTTAATAGATAGAGAAAGAGCTCTGACCAAAGTGCTTGGCGATTTACTCCTAGTTGACTTCTGTTAAGGCAATGGATGGTAGTCTTGATTTCATGTTTTCCTGCCTACGCGACAAATATCAGGCCAAAAATAGCATGGTAAATATATGCATAATCGGAAATATAATTTTATTGCTTCGTGCCAGGCAAGTAGTCCACACCTGTGTACTCTGAATGGTGGTACCTATCTACTTTCAGTTTCGACAATATTCGGCATCCATGCTGTCTTAACCCGTTCCTTCATGTAAACATGTTTTCACAAACAGAGTAGACCCAGATCAAACGGCTCCTATAGAAGTTGTCAGATAAGGGTCTGCTGTTTGCTAATGAGTTTGATAGATTCGTTTCTTTGGTTCCTAAAATATTTATAGTATTCCACCTTCCATATTTCACTATAACTACTTTTGCAATGAATATTCATGTGTTGATATTTGGTATAACCTGGTTATACTTATAATATTACTAATGCAATAAATGTTCCAAAACTAAAATGTAACTACAGAATTACAATTTTGACATCAGTTTTCTTTTAATTTCATGCTTTTGGACTCATCGATTCAGTTTTGGACGCATGGTTTTCCTGTGGACTCATTGTTTTCAGGTGCGTGAGTCCTGGGACTCATGGTTCAAATTTCTAGATTAATCACTGTTATCTTATCTATCATCATTCAACACGTTCCAGAGAAACATGAGAACACTCTACCTATCTACTTTCTACTTACATGGCCAGTGTACGTCTCCACTCCAAGAATGCTTGTCTTTCATTTTGATCCAACAAAGAGGCCGACATCTCGGGTGTCCATGATGGTCTAAAAATACATTAAAATTTTAATGACTAATAAAACCTGTTTTAAAATATATTTTTGGTTTCCATTTTTATTCAATGTGTTCAAATCTCTCCCTATATTCAAAAGAAAATAAAAAGACTGTAAATCCATAACTATGACATTATTCAGTATGGCAACACAAAAAGTTTAAAGGTGCTTACACAAATACTAAAACCGTCATTTCTCCACCAAACCCTATACTGTGACCACTCTTTAGAATAGTCTCAAAGAGACAATTCTAAAGAGTGGTCACAGTATAGGGTTTGATGGAGAAATAAAGGAGCTATTTTTGAAAATGTATAAATTTACGCATCTTATCTCGACCTCTGCCAAACCTCTCTAAAGCAGTAATTCCAACAAAGTCCAAATAAACGTTAAATCTTTAATCAGGATTTTAATGCAGGCAAAAGTAATGCAGAAAGCTAACTAGAAAATTGTGTCTGTAAGACACAGCAATGCCCCCATGGTGGTGCTTGCCTACATGCAAGTAAAATTCCTTAAGTCATTTTACCTTGACCATGGGCTTGCTGGCAGCATGGGCAGGGTGCACATATTTTTAAGTCATTTGACCTTGACCATGGGCTTGTGGGCAGCACGGGCTGGTTGCGCAATGAAAGTATGGATGTTGTTTATGTGTATATGCAATTCCATGGTTAGTGAGACAATGAAAAAACTGTGACAATCAACCGCACGTAATTTGAAACCATTGTGATAAAGAGAGCATTTGCTCCTATAGGATCAAATGCTCTATTTATCACAATCGTTTCAATAAGTGGTTATTACAGAGGCGTAGTCTACTAGATAGGCATATTTATGGAGGAAAGGGTTAACATCCTACTGAAGCAGTGCTTAGTGTTTCCATCCTACTGAAGCAGTGCTAAAGATCTGTGACATCCGTTACTCCATAAATACGCTTTTATACACCTTTCCAAAGAAAGTAGACCCATAGGAGCCGTCTGATCAGGGTCTGCTCTGTTTGCTTATGATATAATATAGATATGGTTCTATTTGTTTCTGCCACGGCTATAAATTCCTGTGTCTATGTTCTATTATAACAAATTGATTTAATCAATATTCATTAGGTCAATTCTTCTTACATATATTGTTAACATACTTCTGAAACAGTGGTAATTGTATGTTAACATAATTCTTAACCCTTTCCTCCTCGGCAAATTTTTAGATCCTACCTCTTTGAATAAATCTACCCAAAAGGAGCATTAACTAGAGAAAAGGATAATTTTAAAATTTTGTAGTTTGGAAACCATTGTGATAAATACTGTACAAGAGTTGTCTGATCTGGGTCTACTCTGTTTGCAAAAGTGTAGAAAGGAGTATTTATGGAGTAAAGGGTTAACATCCAACTGAAGAAGAGCTAACCATTTCTATCCTACTGAACCAGTGCTAACAGTCAACCTTTTCACTCATATAAACGCATTTTCACTCATTTGCAAACAGAGTAGACCAAGATCAGACGACTCCTGTAGGAGCCGTCTGATCAGGGCCTGCTCTGTTTGCTATTGGAATTTGATAGATCTGTTTCTTTACTTTCAAAAATGGCAATAATATTCCATCTTCTATATTTAGTTATTACTATTTTGTCCATGAATATTCAGTAGGTATTGAAATTTGGAAGAAACACTGACTAGGGTCTGTCCTGGGAAAGGGTTAAATTCCTACTGAAGCAGTGCTAACAATTTAATGCCTACTGAAGCAGTGCTAACAGTTAAATTCCTACTGAAGCAGTGCTAACAGTTAAATTTCTATTGAACTTTACCTCCTAGGTATACGGAGCAAATTTTCATGTTGCTTTTGTAAACCTGTAATTCTTGCCAGTTCTTCTCCCTGTGGTAAGCCAGTGCTAGCCTTGGAAATAAACTTTACATTCAATTTTTCTGAAATAGTAAATAAAAACTTTATCACAAAGAAAAGAATGTTGGAAGAACAAACAGTCTCCTGCCGGCAGAAGTGTGGCAAAAAAGGATGTTTTGCTCCGAAAACAATTCAAGACAAGAAATCAAACCACTGGTCTGACTGTATTTTTAATTCTTTGCCCACTAGTGGCAAAATTGTTATTATCTATGCAAGCAGTTTGGATCCAGATGAGACATCGCATTATGCGGCATCTTATTACAATCCAACTGTTTGACACTTTGACCTTATTTTTGTAAAGAATGACAAAAGAAATAGTTACACTTTTCGAGTAATGAGCTACAATAAAGTTTTTGCACCACTACACCACTATGACCCAGTGATCACAATAGCTCGACTTTTCTTAGAAACAGACAAGCTAATAATAACATTATGAGTACCGTAGTTATCAGCTGTTTTTTCACAATAGCATATGTACACAGGATTTGTTGATATTGAGATCTATTATAATTTTATAAACAAACAGAGCAGACCCGGATCAGATCACTCCAACAGAAGTTGCCTAATCAGGGTCTACTCTGTTTACAAAGGTGTGAAAAGACAATTGTATTCATAAAGGAAAGGGTTAACCCTGAATATTAAATATGTCAATTGTCATCATGAATTTTATGTTAAAAGCTGAATTTTTAAAATAACAAATATACACAGGATGTTTTGGCATTGGTATCTGGGCCTACTCTGTTTTCAAATGTGTGAAAGGCATGTTTATGAAGGAAAATGTTATGTTGAAAAAACATAAAAGAAATAATTATATCATAAATATTCATTAACTAAATTTTTGTAATGGCATGTACAGAAAATTGTTTGGTACCGGCAGAAACTGTAGTCAGATCTATCATAATTCCATATTAAGCAAATAGAGCAGACCTAGATCAGACAATGAAAAAATACAATCTTATATTACAAAGATGTTCAAGGTGTAAACCCCCCTCAGGGTCTGCTCTGTTTGCTTATAAATGACATTTATACTACAGATCAAATTCTAAACTCCCTGTCTTGGTTAAATATACTAGTGTTCATATAGTATTTTGAACAAGAGGGCCAGAATGGCCCTGAAGCGCTCACCAGACTATCAGAGGAGAATATTTTCAAAGTTTTCACTATATGTTTCTATAGAAAACTAGCCGGCCCTGGGGCGGGCCAATTTTGACCGCAGGGGCATAATTTATATAACTTTTGTAGAGGACTTAGACATGATGCTATGAGCCAAATACGAAAGCTGAGCACCTTTCAGTTTCATAAGATTTTCAAAGTTTGCTCTATATGTTTCTACTGAAAACTACCCACCCCTGGGGCGGGGCCAATTTTGACCCCAGGGCCATAATTAATATAACTTTTGTAAAGGACCTGAAGATGATGATACATGAGTTCATATTATTATTCATATCTTAACTTATTTTTAACCCTTCCACTGTTCTATGTTTATTCAAAATTTCAATACCTACTGAATGTTCATGGACAAAATAGTTATAATGGAAAATAGAAAGTGTAGCCATTTAAGAAAGTAATGAAAAACATCTTTCAAATTCCATTAACAAACAGAGTAGACCCTATTTAGACAGCTGCTAAAGGAGCCGCCTGATCTGGGTCTGCTCTGTTTGCAAATGCATGAAAAGGCATTTATATGAGGGAAAGGGTTAAGTAAACATATTATAAGTACATTGTATATTGTACACAAAAATGGAAATAATTTAATGCAATTTGCACTATATAATATCATAAGTAAACAGAGCAGATTGATCATATGGCTACTAAATGAGCCATCTAATCTGGGTCTACTCTGTTTGCAATGGTGCAGAAATGCATAATTATGCAGTAAATGGTTAATTGTCTGTGCAATAGGCCAGATCTAAAAATATCAGTTGTCTACCCAGAAGGGAGGCAACCCAGTTGTTATCAAAAGTGCAAAGGGAGACCTAGCACAGTTTGGATTCTGATCTGATGCATATGTAACTTCAAATTACATATGTGTCAGATCAGAATCCAATATTGTACTTCATAATTGTTTTGTACAAGAGAGTTAATTGTAAGATTGACATGTATTAAAAAACAATGTGAACAATCTTAGACAAGCAGACAACAATTCTGAAACAACTATAATACTGATAAAGAATGCTACAGCATAGAACACTTGACTTGTATTCAGCTAAACTTCACAAAAGATATACTGATAAGACTCTATATTGATATCTGAGAGCTTAATGCAGGACATAGATATGCAAAGAGCATTTTGAGAATTATCCACTTAGTTTTCTCCATCTAAAATGAGTGTTTGTTATTTATTTGGCTAAACACAATTTCTACTCTACTGATTAGACTAAGGGTAAAACCACTGGAGGTCAGTCTCAGTGGACTGGGTTGGAGGAGAAACCTTTAGCCGCAGTTTGTGAAGTGAAAAAGCCTATTTTAAAGTATAACCCAAAGGGCAGGACCAATTTTAACCTCAGAACTATGATATTAACAAAATTCTTAAAGGTAAACTAAGTAAATCCATACACCAAATATCTAAGCTCTGGGACATGTAGTTTTTGCCAGGAAGATACTAGTGTTTAAACAGCAGTCAGCTTCGGAAAACTTGCCACCCCTAGGGCGGGGCCAATTTTGACCCCAGGGACATGATTTATATAACTTTTGTAGAGGACCTATAGATGATGATATGTGCCAAATATCAAAGCTGAGAACCTTCCAGTTTCAGAGAAGAAGATTTTCAAAGTTTCACTATATGTTTCTATTGAAAACTTGACACCCCCAGGGTGGGGCTAATTTTGACTCCAGGGACATAATTTATATAACTTTTGTAAAGGACCTATAGGTGAAGCTATGTGCCAAAGATGAAAGCTGAGCACCCTATAGATTCAGAGGAGAAGATTTTTAAAGGTTCAAATTGTTGACGACGGACGACGAACGACGCACGATGCACGACGACGGACGACGGACATCAGGTGATCACAAAAGCTCACCCTGAGCACTTTGTGCTCTGGCACTTTGTGCTCTGGTGAGCTAAAAATACAACCACTTAATTTGTATGCTGTCATTTTTCAGTATCTACTGAATATTCATTAACAAAATAGTTATAAAGAAATATGGAAGGTGGAGCATTGTAGACATTTAATAAAGTAAAGAAACAGATCTATCAAATTCTGTTAGCAAACAGAGCAGACCCTGTTCAGACGGCTCCTCTAGGAGCCGTCTGATCTGGGTCTTCTCTGTTTGCAAATGCGTGAAAACACGTTTATATGAGGGAAAGGGTTAATTTGTATGCTGTCATTACTACTTAAATAAATGTGAATATTCATGGAGTAAAGGGTTATGTGTCACCCTACTAAGTAGGGTTGAAACGGGTACAAATTTTATACCCGGGTACCTGTTCTGCAATTACCTGAAGGTACCCCATAACGATATAGCATAGACGTATAGTAAGTACCTACTGTAGTATCCTCCCTTGGTTATTATTGGTTTCTCGAATGAAATATGAACCATTGCTTGAATTTCGCTAAAACAAGCAGCAACGTGACGCAAACCTGACTGTTACAGATGTGCCGGGCCATGCATGGAATTGAGAACATGTTAAAATGAAAGTTTTATTGTTTGTGAAAGCAAATTGCGCTGTACATAACTGGCAAAGTGTAGGCTATTCCATCATTCTTTGGTTGCCCCACGATGTAAATCTTGTGTAAATAGATAACTGATTCATGATCAAGGTAATGTCCGCAGTTATACACCTTACATGTAGACTATATATTGATATATTTTCCGTTGAGAAAGGGTTACACTAACAAATGTCATGGCTAATTTGCGGCCCCAAATTTCATTGGTTGATTCTCTCTGCGGAGCAACATTCAACACATTTACCACACGGAACACAGCTATTTCTATATTCCGAACCCTTAAGGAATACAACGAATAGTTACGAATGCACATTTACCAGTCGAATACGAACGAACAATGTGTTAACAGAGGTTTGTTTCATATGTCTGTTTTTAAGTTTACTTGCCTATTCAAGCTTTATCTGCTCATAAACAAAAGGATGGTTGATTAATGCTATCTCTAACATGTTTTTAGCTTTATTTCTTTCACTCAGTTATGAAAACTAACAATTAGATTCGGCTTAAGATTTCATATCGGGTAACGGGTAGTAATTTTGTACCCGGGTATCCGCCAATTTCTACCCGACATGCGGGTACCCTGGTACTCGTTTCAGCCCTACTACTAAGGCATGTGAAACATAACGTAAACCAGCGTTAACAGTTTTTAACCCTTTCAGGAAGGAAACCCTTTGCAAACAAAGCAAACCCAGATCAAATGACTCCTCTAGGATGATCTGTTTGATCAGGTACTGGTCTGTTTACTCATGGAATTTGGAAGAAGAACTAATTTTGCAGTTTCTTTCATGGCGAAATTGTCCTTGTTAATAGAGCACTGACATTACAAATTGAAAATTAAGTTAATGAATAATTATAAAGTGACATATCCTGTATATATGTAAATATTCACAAAGGGAACAGTTAAAGCTCATTATGGTATATAACTAAATTGTACCTGCTGTAAACTCCGTGCCTGCCAGCTCAGCTGTTGCCAGAAACTCTTCCAAGTTATTCTGTTCTGTGACTGATTGGAGATTCAAACGGCCCCATTCATATCCATCATTTAATTCGGACGTGTGAAGCTTCAGGAAAAAGAAAAAAAATCTTTAGCATACTACATGTCAGCGGGACATAGGTATTTTTATTAGCAAACCCTTACAATCCAGATGAGAAAACTTGGCATATCAACAGTATTCAAACTATTAGGCACTCTGACTACATTTTTGGAGTGAAATTGAACAAATCTTGTATTTTAAATCTAGGAAGTCCCTACAATGAATGCATATTTTCAATAATATCATAAAACTTGATATTTGTTACGCTCTATCATTATGATGAAAGTTCCCAATTTGAGCTTATATCGAAAAATGCCCCTATGACACAAATTAACCAATTTAATCAATACTGATAATTTTTGTTCTACAACACAATATTATCAGCCTTTTCCGTTAAATTCTTCCACGTTATACCCGATCCCTTCATTGTTTACGTAATAGCTTTCTCGGAAGTGGTCAGAGAATCGCGAATAGGGCAAACAGTTACGAAACTAAAACCCAACCGGAATAAAAATTGAAGGGTGCTGGAGAAATCACCTAGTGACGAAATCGCCTACAATTAGATATATAGTAAACCAATTGGAGAAATCGCATAGAAAGCAATTATATAGTGATTGTATTTCGCACCCATTGTGCAGGTAGTGATGACATGAGAGAACTATACAGAGTGTTTGTAACAAGAATAAATTGTCCTGTTGTGTTGTTTTCCAAATCAAGATGACCAAGGTTGGACGATCAGTGCGGCCCCTGATCACCACCTGGAATTTGACAGCCCAATATTACAGGGGTTGATAATTATATACCGAATATTAGCAGAGAATGAAAATGTCATACGCATGAAACAAGTTATAATATGAGTCTTATTTCTTGTTAGATGATCTGCATCCAATACATTTTCGAAATGCAATTTTAGTTAGTAGAAAATGTCGGTAAAAAATAAAATAAATCTTGTCGGTGGTCTGTAGAATTATTTGACATTCTTACTTTCTGCATAAATATTATAATTATCGCTCCTTATATATAAATAACTTCTGTCAATTTGATTCTATACATGGTGATCAGGGGCTACACTGATCGATCAATCTTGGCCAATCTTGATCTGGAAAATAATACCACATAACAGTTTAATCTTGTTACAAACATTCTTTAAAGTTCTGTCATGAATGTTATCCGTCCTGTACCATAGGTGCGAAATACAAACACTATATATAATTGCTTTCTAGGCGATTTCTCCAGTTGGTTTACAATATATCTAATTGTAGGACATTTCGTCACTAGGCGATTTCTCCGTAAACCAAAATTGAAACATTGGGGAATAAAACTGAAACATCGGGGAGTAAAATCGGGATCGGCGATACCAAACACATGGATGTTTTGTCATTATAAACAGTTAAACTGTCATTGGATGGGTTTTCTTGCGATATATTATTTCTCAGCATATAAACAAATGAGTTTTGTATATTTTAAGTGTTTTCGAAACGCGTCAAATGTAGGGACATCCCTTTAAAAAATTGTAATTAGTATTACCATCCCCCTCCCCGCTTTTTGGGCTTGGGCGGACACTGATCAAATCTTCTGATCTGGGTAGTCTCTGTTTATAAAGGCGTAAAAGGCATTTAATGATTTATCATAGGGAAATTGTTAAAGGTTTTATATTTTACTTACATAACTATTTCCATCAGTTTTATTATGTTGTCCAAATCGGTTCTTTATCAAAGTCCTACCAAGGCCTGAAGAATTCTTCTTTTTACCCATTATGTCAGTTCTGTTGGTGGTAAATTAATATATAAATTCAGCTGTTTCAGGTCACACAGTCATTACACACTTCGCACAAAATTCACGTTAAATGTGTCGCAATTTCTTTTCGCCACATGGAGGCTGCCATATTGCATTTACGCTGGTTCCCTGAATCTTACAATTCAACTTCCTGTATGTTCGTTGGCTGGTTCCCATTGTTTGTTGACAGTGGAAGGTCCGAGCAGCTAATTTATTAGGTCGAGCAGGGAATAAGTGTTGGAATTTGACCGTTTTGACATCAGGGCAGCTTTGTGATATCTAACGACATCTTCGCCATATTGTTAAGTGAAAGGAAGAACACGTATAAAACTGCCGAGTGCCTAGTTTGTCTGAGAAATTCAAACAAATATGGACGACCAGGTATAAACTCTTTGAACTATCTTGGCATCGGGCGAACCGATATATTAATAAGAATGTATGATCGATCAATTGTAGAATGATTAATAGCAATATAGTATGTGATATTAATCGAGCAGTTAGAACTACAAGATTGTTAAGTTTATCCGTTGGACATATTACGGAAGCACGACTCATGTCTTCCAGGTATTGAAAACGAAAGTAGATCGAAATAGTACCTGTTATTACATGTACACATTTCACAAGCACATTGCAACTTAACCATTCCCCTGTTAAATAATCGTGTAAGAAATAATTGCATTATGAATATTAATTAGCTATTTTTATTGTAATGACATATGAACACAGAAAGTTTAGTTATGACAATGACAGAAACTGTAAGCAGATATCAATAAGTTTTAAAGCTTGTTCATAATATTTGTTGATGGTTCCCGTTTTATCTGCCGAGTTATCTGCGGGGATATCGCCAAAAGCGAAAGTAGCTCGATATCACTATTTAGAGTACAGACATGTAGACTATTTGCAGAACATGCTATTTTGGACACAGGGATCTGGACCGCTTCATGGGAGTCTATATGTACTATATAATAGCGTTACTATAGTACACACACATATATATATATATATCTATAGACACCCATGAAGCGGTCCAGACCCCTGTGATTTTGGCGCTTCAAATGTGTAGCATCCATGTATTACATAATGTATTTCATAAGCTACACCTATTTAGCCGGCTCCCACAATAACCGTTTGTTCTGGGTCTACTATGTTTGCAAATGTGTCAAAAACATCTTTAGCAGGTCAAATATGTCTACATAAATACATGTATAGATCTACACTGTATAAGTAGTCAACATAAATGTTATTTATACTGGAAATTGTGATGTCAAACTCAAGTGGTTTGGCGATATCCTCGCAATGTTACCGTAGTCTGCATAATAAACACAACCCACGCTAGTCTGTGTGTGTCTGTCTGTGTCACTGTCTGTCTGTCTGGAGGGGCGTTGGGGAGGGACTTACGAGGGTAAAACAACTAACACACTATGTAATAACCACCACCAAATAAATATTTTTATTTTCAAAACTCACATGGTAGCGTAATGCAGTCTGATAACAAAAAACAGAAAGCTCTCATGGGAGTTTTCTATATTGTTTTCAATCTGCATTAAGCAACCACATGTGTACAAGATGCAGTGTTTAATAGTGACAGTACAGTATAGCACATTGGCAATTAATTCTTGCCTCATTAATATTGATTTAATAATTCACATGCATGACTTCAACATATGCATATTCATGGACTGGATTTTTATTATTACACATGAGAGGAACGTTCTGCATGACATTCACCCTGCATAAAGCTGCCACCTGTCTCCAAAACTGATATTTATAATAAAATTAATGTCCGGTTTAGAGGGGTTTGCTCTACAGTAAAATCCTCTAAAGCTAGCATATTTTAATGCATATCTGGATGTCTTTATAAACAGGAAAAAAGTCACTCGAAATGCCACACAAAAGCCCTTTACAACCCTAGAAGTACAAAGCCCCCCCCCCCCACACACACACACACACATACTCGCACATTATGTAACAGGAAGCGATATTATGTACATTTTGAAAATCATAATGAACCCAGCAGAACTGAAACATCCATATAGTGCACTTTTGACAAACTCGTCCCATTTACTTGTACATGGGATAAAATGGACGGGATTTTCAAATCGCTCTGCATGTATGTGGATTAGAATTCCGTATGTTTTTCGGCATACATATATTAACACCATAACGCCAGTTCGACACGGCTACTTGTGAATAAACATGCACCAACTGTAATATTTCAGTTGGATTTCAACAACGAGGTCGGACCTTTGTTTTCATATTGCCACTAGGGACTAGGCATAATTCCTTGCTGGAATATTGTCACTGTGTACATGTAGTTTAGCCATAAACTTTAGAAAGAGTTTTAAAGACACACATTTGCACATGTTACTGTACTAAAAGAGTAAACCTCCTCCAGACAGCTACTGTAGTGACTGTTTGATTAGGGCCTCACTTGTATATGGACATAATCCTGCAGTTTTTGCCATGGCCAAATAATCTGAATAGTCTGTCATGATCACATGTTTTATATGGCAGAGAATTAATATTCATAAATTCGCTATCTCTGACGTGAATATTCATTAAGAATAGACTGCATTGTGCTTTGCTGAACATTTACATATAGTGGAGGTCACACACATTTACACTATTAAAAAGCCTCGCAAATGCGGCAACTCAAGTGAATACATTCTGACAATAGGAGATCCTTCGAAAGCAAAAGCAGCATTAAATGCAAAAAGAGAAAACTGCATACTCAGTTTTATTGGTTCTGTTAATGAGCAGTTATTGAAAGTGAAACACTTACTCACGCTCCATGGCACCGGCTTTAAAAGCGGTGTTCAAATTTCATAATAACTATAAGCACTGCAATTTATAATACCGATAGACCAGAGAATATAACCTCACTGAGAAAGAAGTACGGGTTCTTGATTTTTTTTAACCAATTACCCCATAGGCTATTTTTAGATACAACCTCTTTGAATAAATACTAAAAAGGAGCATTAAATAAAGAAAAGGAAAATTTCAGAATTTTGTAGTTTGAAATCATTGTGATAAATAGAGCATTTGCTCCTATAGGAGCAAATGCTCCTTTTTATCTCAATGGTTTCACAAAGTGACTTTTACAGAGTCGTCAAAAGTCGTCAATATGAGCAAATGCTCTTTTTTATCACAATGGTTTCACAAAGTGACTTTTACAGAGTCGTCAAAAGTCGTCAATATGAGGGAATGGGTAAAACAGTTTGGTAGCCTAATGTTGGCGAAAAATGGTACAAATTGAAAAGGTTCCTATAGGAACTTTCTGTGTCACTTTTGCCCAGCATTAAGCAAACCAATCACTTGCTTAATCCTGTGGTAATAAATGATAATTATGGTCGATTTAGCCACTCTACTGTACATATCAGATTTAGAATTCACACGCGTTTTATTTGTTTTTCAGTTTCCTGACGTCGTTAATCTCAACATTAGGGGCGTGAATAAGACCGCACTTTTATCCACGCTGACGAAAGATTACGACAGCTTGCTAGCCGCCATGTTTACAGGGAGACAACCGGTATTCAAAGATGAAAAGGGACGCTATTTTATAGATGCCAATCCGACATCATTTGATCAAATTTTACTGTTTCTGAGGGACGGACAACTACCGGATATTCACGGAGTGCGAACTTCGGGATTTGGCTTTGGAGCATTTGGTGGGGGCGGAGGTGGGCTATTCGGGAGGCCAAGTCCCATCGTGGATGACACCGAAATACGGGCTCTATACAAAGAAGCTTCCTACTTACGAATTAAGGAACTTGTTAAAGCGCTTGAGGATTATAAGCCGATTTTGATGGAGAAGAGATTAGACGCATATCGGAAGTCGAGAAGATCATATGATGAAAGCCTCTCTCGGATCCTGTCGACAATTACCGGCGAGGAAATCCTCTACGGAATGAACCTGATCGTTCAACTCCGTCAAGAAACGCAAACAATGGAAGAACCGAAATGCTGCGACCATAATTGTATCGATGACAGTAGCCGTACATTCGGACACTCCCAGAACGCATGGGAAACCGACGCGGTTGTCTCCATCTCCTCTGAGCTAGACGTTCCTATGTTCAAGATGCTTTTCACGGATCTTCAGAACTTGGGATATAATATCCAGGGCCGACTTGCCATGTGCAGCTTCCGTTGCACGAAAAAATCCAAAAAGTCAAACTCGGGCTTCATGTTTGGAAACAACAGTAGCATGCACTGCTGTATGGAAAAGCTGTTTTTGATTCAATTTACACTGGGTAATTCTCCGCCTGGCAACATGGTCCAGTTCCAGCCCGCCCATCGTGGTGGCGGACTGTTTGGCGCGGCGCCAGCTCAGTGTGCCGGATTCGGAACAGTTGCACAGAAAAGTAACCCACCACAAGCATCGTTATTCGGCAGTAAAGTGGATCAGCAAAACGAATTTAAGCCAGGTACGTTATTTGGCGGATCATCAAACTCACCCCAACAACCACAGCAGCAACAACAGCAGCAATCCCAGAAGCAAACGGGGGGATTTTCTTTTGGAGGACAGCCAACATTTGGTGGTTCCAACACTCCCTCATTTGCCCAACAATCAGCTTCATTTGGCCAATCCACATCGCAGCAGAATCAAGGATTGGGTTCATTTACAATTACCCCGGGGTTTGGAGGTTCTTCCAAGGATAACAAAACTACATCGCTTGGAACAACACCTCCTACTACAGTAGCTGCTACTACCACCACCAGTGCCTTTGGAGGGTTCGGGCAACCATTGGGACTGTTCGGCTCACCATCATCGCCATTTTCATTTGGCCAAACTGGCTCAACAGAGGCTAAACCTGCGGGTAACTCCTTATTTGACTGATTTTATTTCATTAAAAATGCTAAAGGATGGCATGCAACTTGCATTTGTGTACAGGAAGTTGAATTGAAAATCTGGATTTTTTATTATCTAGAAACTTTATGGAGATTGATTCATAAACAAATGAAAATTCTATCTAATGATTTAACTCTGTATGTTTAGATATGATAACAAAACAGTATTGGAGAAGAGGGCCACAAGTTTAAAACAAATTGCATGTACATAATTATGTTTAATACATGTAATTAAGCGCCGTTTAAGTTTTGCTTTTATTCTTTACTTCATAGACACGCCTTTGCAAAAAAGAAAAGACCCTGCTCAGACAGGTTCTGTAGTAGCTTTCTCAACAGGGTTTTCTCTGTTTGCTTAGAGAATAATATCGATGTGATCATGCAGTTGTACCGGTATCAAAATGTCATGTTTTCACCTACAATGTTGGAAATTCATAAATACGCATTTCTACGCCTCTGTAAAAATCACTTTTTGAAATAATTGTGATAAATAGAGCGTTTGCTCCTTTGGAGCAAATGCTCTATTTATCACAATGGTTTAAAAATGACAAATTTCTAAAAATATTCATTTTCTCTAATAAATGCTCCTTTTCGGTAGATTTAATAAGGTAGGCTCTATATAAAAAATAGCCTCTGATGGAAGGGTTAAACGACATCTTAACTCGCATCATGCTACCCATGATCTGACTCGCATTTGCAAAGAGCCAGGATCCAGAGGGGACACCGAGTAACTCAGCGTCTCATCATTCAAGGGGTTTACTCACTCAGTGAACAGTTTCTCAAACGTTTGTACGACACCTCTCTATAACGGCCAATAAATTGTGTTAATAAGTTGGTAATTAGGGCAGGTGGCTGCTTAAAGCATGGTGAAAGTAAAAACAACGCTCCTATAGGAGCGTTCTGTTTTACTTTCACCTTGCTTTAAGCAGTCACCTGCCTCTGACACAAAATACTTGATGTAATTTAGTGGCCGTTATAGAGAGGTTTAACAATACAGTAAGTGCAAACCAAGAGCTTTCAGACATAATTTTCTTCAGCATGATAATGGTGAAAGGTGACCATTGTACTTGGCAGACACATTACAACGTTTATTGACTCATCGTTCAAACAACTTTGTTTCTCCGTTGGATAGTATTACATGTTGGCTGCACCACGAGAAAGGCGAATTCTTAGTTATACATATGGTATATAGTTATATACCATGGCATGTGATATTTGCCATGCATGCACAAAGATATATCTTACTTTCAATTTTTGTTGTTGTATATACGGTGTTACGTAGATCCAGGCACGTCGTCTTTGTTGTGCATACGACATATCTCCAGATAGTTAATCTGTATTGTGCATACGGTATACAGTAAAACCTCTCTATAACGGCCACTAAATTACATCAAGTATTTTGTGTTAAAGGCAGGTGGATGCTTGAAGCAAGGTGAAAGTAAAAACAGAACGCTCCTATAGGAGCGGTCTGTTTTACTTTCACCTGGCTTTAAGCATCCACCTGCCCTAAATACCAACTAATTAACACAATTTAGTGGCCGTTATAGAGAGGTTTTATTGTAGATCTAAACATGTGATCTTTGTTGTGCATACGATATAGATCGAACAGGTGATCTTCACATTGAATATGATCCAGATTGTGAGACACATGATCTTAGTTGTGCACTCGATACAGACACAGCCACGTGTACACGCGCACACGATATTGGTCCAGACATATGATCTTTTTTGTACATTGCTCAGTTTTTAAAAGGAGCTTCTTGCTTTTTGTACACAAGTGGTTTCTTAATACAGAATGAAAGTAATGCAGGACGCTCCTAGGGGAGCAGGATAGCTTTCTGTATTGCTTTCAATCTGCATTAAGCTACCACCAGTGTTTTGATTTATTCATTATATAGGGTTTTAGTATTTTTATCGTTCGCACCCCCGTAAAGAAGTAAAGGGCGTTTATTAAAGAGATTGAGGTATTTACATGTATTTAGTTTGGGATGTCTATAATTAATTGCGTATTACAAACATGTACATGTATAACGATTTTATCAGTTGAGTTTGCATTTGTGTTTCGTTTTATAGAGAACCATATGCCAGGGATGATTATTGCAAAATTACTTACAGTAGATCAGTAGAACCTGCCTTCACGGGTCATCAAAAGAGGTCTAATTATGGGCATGAAAGGCAGATGGTAGCTTAATGCAGGTCAAAAGTAATACATGGAAGCTTTCTGTATTGCCTTTGCCCTGTATTAAGCAACCACCTGCTTTTCAGACTCCTATGCTAAGTAAATGAATGGCCGCATAACCCTTTTCTTCATATAAATGTGTTATAACGCATTTGCAAACAGAATAGACCCAGATCAGACGGCTCCTATAGGAACCATCTGATGAGGGTCTACTCTGCTTGCTAGTGAAATTTGAAAAATCTGCTTTTCTTTACTTTCTAAAATGTCTACAATTTCCCACCTTCCCTGTGTCGTTATAACTATGTTGTCCGTCAATATTCAGTAGGTGTTGATATTTGGAATATAAACATAGAACAGTAAAAGGGCTAACTCTTTCGGCGCCAAATTTCTAATTGTCGTCTGCAACTCAATTTTGTTAAATCATTCGGTGAAATAAGTAAATGGAATAAATAAATACAGAATTCAAAAGAATAAAACACAGATCGGGAACTAGAGATTGAGACAAAAAGTGAAGTCCCTGATCTGACGTCGTCTTGAAAAGGCGGCGTCTGATCTGGGACTGCACTATTTGAAATATTTGTCGTGGTGCATTTTGGCGACATTGGCGGTGAAAGGGTTAAGACAAGTTCCAACTGTACTTGTACTGATCAAGTGTCAAACAGTTTGGATCCTGATCTGCCTCAAATTTACTCTGTTTCTCATCTGGACCCAATCTGTTTACGACTGCATCTCAGACTGTATTTAACAGTACACTCATTAACCCATTTGATCCCAGTGGATTCTGCCATGTTTAAATATTGGATTAGTCTATTTTTTTCTAAGGGGTGCCTGGCCTAAATTTTCAATTTCGTTTTCAATTGAAATTCCTATCAGCAAACAGTGTTGACTCTGATCAGACGCCGCATTATGCGGCGTCTGATCAGAGTCTACACTGTTTGCCTACGCCCCATATATGGGAGCAAATGGGTTAAATAAACTGACCATTTACCTAAAGAATATTTATGTTATGGTTTACATCATGAATATTAATGAGCTTAGTGTATATTGATGAACAATATTTTCGTGATAGCCTAGTAAGAACTGCAGATTCAGAGCGCTTTATTATCCCATAAGCAAAAGGACAGGAGCCTTCTGATATAGGTATACTCTGTTTGTAAAGATGTTAATCATACTACCGTAACACTAACTCTACTGAAATGACAGTAGATTATATTAGTCTGGTTACTAGTTTGAATAATAATACGAGCTCCAGATAAGACGCGTAAATTAAAACATTTTCAAGAATACTTCCCTTATTTCTCCACCAAACCCTTTTCTGTGACTTCTCTTTAGAATCGTCCCATCGAGACGATTCTAAAGAGTGGTCACAGTATTGGGTTTGATGGAGAAATGATGATTTTAGTATTTGGGTACCCGCCCTTATCTGTAGCTCTTGGATTGCAGTTTTGAACTTGAATTACAGTTTTGGACAAGGATATACTGAATATTTACATGTGTGCAAGACGAACCCATGTGCAGTGTTTGTGTTTACTTTTTATCCATGGCAATATAATTACATGTATTTCGTTTTATTACTTTTGTGATTTATAATTTGTGTCGAACCGGTGTAGTTTTGTGTTGCTGTTGATTTGTTTCTCCATTCAACACTCTTTTGTACGTACAATACGATAAGCTTGTGTTTCACTTACACTATACTTGTTTTTTAATCTACGTCCCATTTTTCATAAACTGTACATCAAGGTGTCATCAAGGGTTGTAACAGTTGTCTCACCTGCTTGTAACATCAGTTGCAGTGACCTCCCTTTGTTTATGTCTGAAAAATTGTGGCAAACAATGAAGACCCAGATCAGATAGATTTCAAAACACCTATCTGATCACGACCAACACCATTTGCCGACTCCACACATTAAATTTATATGTTATTTGGTATTAACCGTGTACCCCATACACACGTCTTTGAAAACAGAGTAGACACAGATCAGACGGTCGAAGTAGGAAAACCAGGAATGTGTGTTGAAAATGGGAACCAACTCATTAAAAAACTCAAGTTTGTTCACAGTCATAATTAATGGATTATTTCCCTTGCTAACTTTTTTTTAAAAACAAATAACTTAACAAACAACTCCTACAATAAGTATCTCATTCGTTATCTTATATCTTTGATTTTTGAGTAATCATTGAAGTTTTGCATCTCTTAACCCATTCCCTCATATTAATGCCTTTTGAGGCCTCTGTAAACGTCACTTTCTGAAACCATTGTGATAAATAGAGCATTTGCTCCATAAGAGCAAATGCTATATTTATCACAATGGTTTCAAAACCACACAATTCTAAAAAAAAAATTCCTTTTCTCTAATAACTGCCTCTTTTCGGTAGATTTACTCAAAGAGGTTGGGTCTAAAAATAGCCTATGCGATACTGGCTTCAATTGAAATGTCGACGGTTCTCTAAGGATTTAGCAGTATTCAGCTGAATACATTTAGAATGTTAGAAACTGGCTTAAGCATAATTTAAATGATATGAATATGTTTTTGATGTTGGTGAATCTATTTGAAAAATGGACAGATTATGAATTTAAGAGTAGTCCGTTGTTTCTTCTCCTAACCCTATGTTCTGATAACTCTTTAACCCTTTCCAATTTCTACGTTTATTACAAATTTAAATACCTATGAATATTCACGGACAAAATGGTTATAATAAAATAAATATATGGGATGTAGGCAAACAGTGTAGACACTGATCAGACGCCGCATAATTCGGCGTCTGATCAGAGTCTACACTGTTTGCTGATAGGAAATTCAATATAAAACAAAACAAAAATGAAAATTTAGACCAGACATCCCTTAGATAAAAGATAGACTAATCCAATATATAAACATGGCAGAATCCACTGGATGCAAATGGGTTAATATTTGAAATACACTAGAGCCTGTCGTAAGCGACCATAAAAAGAGATCTAAATTTTGGTTTTCTTATTTCCATTGTGGTCCTTGATTCTAGTGGCAAGGCACAGAGAGTCACGGTATCATTAAAAATAACTATCGCTGGTATTATCTTAAAATATAAGTATCACAGAAATATCATTCTTGAACATCTGACATGTTTGATCTTGTACAGCGGTTATGTACATAGCTTAAAGTAACAAAACAGTCACTAAGATATACAGGAGCAGTGCCCAAGAGAGGTTAGAACTATTAAAAACATGAGAAAGAGTGATTTGATCAACTCTTTTGGATACTGGCAACCAGTTGAGGTATTTAAAATGATATGTGCCTATGTGTTCTCTAGCGTTAAGTTTAAAACAAAAAGGTTCAATTTATTATGAGTTGATTGAAGTCTATTTTTACCGGGTTTTCCACGGAAAACTCCGATTATTGAAATGGTGATGTACGGCGGGCGGGCGGGCGGCTGCCAGTTTTGTCCGGACGATAACTCCTATATGGCTCATGCCATTGGATTGAAACTTCATACATAGAAAGATCATGATAAGAGGAAGTGTCTTGCACAAGGTCCATAACACTGGCTTCACTAATATTGGAGTTATGCCCCCTTGATCTTAAAAATGTGTCAGTCCATATGTGCGTCCGTCCGGTCTTGTCTGGGCTGTAACTCAGAATCCCATGGATGGATTGTGAAATCACTTGGCATAAATGTTCCTCTAGACGGTACGGCGTGTCGCATGTAAAAACCATGTCAATAGCTGAAATGTCAAGGTCATACTCAGAGGTCAAAGGTCAAAATCATGTATATTTTTAACAGGATTAACAGATTTTGCTTGTCCGAAGCATATCTCCTACACTACTTTGGCTAGGATCACCAAATATGGTGTGTGAGTACATCTTGGGATGGCGGAGTGTCGCATACTATTTATAGGTTTATGTGACCTTGACCTTGGGTTTCATTTACAAGAAAAACTTGTCCGGAGCATAACTCCTATACGGAATCAGCTAGGATCATCAAATATGGTGTGTGAGTTCATCTTGGGATGGCGGAGTGTCGCATACTATTTTTAGGTCAATGTGACCTTGACCTTGACCTTTGACCTCATTTACAAAAAAAGCTTGTCCGGAGCATATCTCCTACACTACTTCAGCTAGGATCACCAAATATGGTGTGTGAGTACATCTTGGGATGGCGGAATGTCGCATACTATTTATAGGTCAATGTGACATTGACCTTGACCTTGGGCTTCATTTACAAGAAAAACTTGTCCGGAGCATAACTCCTATACAGAATCAGTTAGGATCACCAAATATGGTGTGTGAGTTCATCTTGGGATGGCAGAGTGTCGCATACTATTTTTAGGTCAATGTGACCTTGACCTTGAACTTTGACCTTATTTACAAAAAAAGCTTGTCCGAAGCATATCTCCTACACTACTTCAGCTAGGATCACCAAATATGATGTGTGAGTACATCTTCGGATGGCGGAGTGTCGCGTACTATTTATAGGTCAATGTGACCTTGACCTTGACCTTGGGCTTCATTTACAAGAAAAACTTGTCCGGAGCGTACCTCCTCTACAGAATCAGCTAGGATCACAAAATATGGTGTGTGAGTTCAACTTGGGTTGGCGGAGTATCACATACTATTTTAAGGTCAATGTGACCTTGACCTTGAACTTTGACCTCATTTGCAAAAAGACCTTTTCCGAAGCATATCTCCTACACTACTTCATCTAGGATCACCAAATGTGGTGTGTGAGTACATTTTTGGATGGCGGAGTGTCGCATACTATTTATAGGTTTCTGTGACCTTGACCTTGGGCTTTATTTACAAAAACACTTGTCCAGAGCATACCTCCTATACGGAATCAGCTAGGATCACCAAATATGATGTGTGAGTTCATCTTGGGTTGGCAGAGTGTCACGTACTATTTATACGACAGTGTGACCTTGACCTTGAACTTTGACCTCATTTGCAAAAAAAGCTTGTCAGAAGCATACCTTCTACACTACTTCAGCTAGGATAACCAAATGTGGTGTGTGAGTACATTTTGGGATGACGGAGTGTCACATACTATTTATAGGTCAATGTGACCTTGACCTTGGGCTTTATTTACAGAAACACTTGTCTGGAGCATACCTCCTATACGGAATCAGCTAGGATCACCAAATATGGCGTGTGAGTTCATCTTGGGTTGGCGGAGTGTCACATACTATTTACTATAGGTCAATGTGACCTTGACCTTGGGCTTTATTTACAAAAACACTTGTTAGGAGAATACTTCCTATACGGAATCAGTTAGGAACACCAAATATGGTGTGCAAGTTCACCTTGGGATGGCGGATGTTGCATACTATTTTTAGGTCAATGTGACTTTGACCTTTGACCTCAGTTACAAAAAAATCTTGTCCTCAGCATATCTCCTACACTACTTCAGCTAGGATCACCAAATATGGTGTGTGAGTACATCTTGGGACGACAGAGTGTCGCATACTATTTATAGGTCAAGGTGACCTTGACCTTTGACCTCATTTACAAAAAAAGCTTGTCCGGAAAATGTCTCCTACATTACTTCAACTATGATCACCAAATATGGTGTGTGAGTACATCTTGGAATGGCAGAGTGTCACATACTATTTATAGGTCAATGTGACCTTGACCTTGGGCTTTATTTACAAAAGAAATTTCGTTCGAAGCATACTTCCAATACCGAATCGGCTAGGATCGCCAAATATGGCATGTGAGTTCGTCTTGGGATGGCGGAGTGTTGCATACTAATTTTAGGTTAATGTGACCTTGACCTCATGTACAAAAAAGCCTGTCTGGAGCATATCTGCTACACTACTTCAGCTAAGATCACCAAATATGGTGTGTTTGTGTGTGTGTGAGTACATCTTAGGACGGCAGAGTGTCGCATGCTATTTATAGGTCAATGTGACCTTGACCTTGGGCTTCATTTACAAAAAAATTTGTCTTGAGCTTACCTCCTACACTGAATCAGCTAGGATCACCAAATGTGGTGTGTGAGTTCGTCTTGGGATCACATACTAGTTATAGGTTAATGTGACCATGACCTTGACCTTTGACCTCATTTTAAAAAAAGGCTTGTCCGGAGCATATCTTCTACACTACTTCAGCTAGGATCACCAAATATGGTTTGTGAGTAGATCTTGGGATAGCAGAGTGTCGCATACTATTTATAGGTCAGTGTGACCATGACCTTGACCTCTGACTTCATTTACAAAAAAGCTTGTCATCCCTACAACCGAATCAGCTAGGATCACTAAATATGGTGTATGAGTTCATCTTCGGATGGTGGAATTTTGCATACCTTTTGTAGGTCATGTGGCCATGACCTTGACCCTTGACCTCAAATATGAAAAAACGATTGTCATTTGGGGTAACTTGAGTTCAAATTGTTGTCTTACTATGCAATCTTTACTTTTATTTTGCAGTTGCATATTGCAGGCCTGCTTACAAAATGCATATTGTCAGTGCTTTGCTTTGGGGGCATTTGTCACGTACTGTGGGGAGTTATGCCCATTTGAACTTAGAAATCACCAGTTAATAGTGAAGGAAAACCCGGTTTGATGTCGTGTCGATATTTCTTGTTCAAACCTTGAGTTAGAGGAAGGTACCAAAACCAAGAGCTTTCACAGGACAGCGCGCTCGACTATTCTCAAAATTGCTAGTGTAAAAATGCTTGATAGTGGACTAAAGTAGTGTCCAATGATACTAGAAGCAAGTTGACAATCAAAGTCTCAGTAAAATAGTATTTAATAGTATTCAGGATGTAGGGTATCTTTAAACTCTTTAAAGTAAAAAGGGCAATACTTTCTGTTAAAATACTTGACAGAGTAATGTACTCTTGCCTACAGATGAAGCATGTGATGGTGAACAAGTGTTCCAAGTTTCAAAGCTTTATCTCAAAGGGTTATGTAAATAAGTGGACTTAAACAAAAACCTTAACCAAATATTCTAAGTTAAAAATGGCAATACGTCTGTCGAAGTGCTTGACAGAGTTATGTACTCTTGCCTACAGATGAAGCATGTGATGGTGAACAAGTGTTCCAAGTTTCAAAGCTTTATCTCAAAGGGTTATGTAAATAAGTGAACTTAAACAAAAACCTTAACCAAAATTATAAGTTAAAAGGGCCATAATTCTGTGACAGAGTTATGCACTCTTGCATACATATGAAGCTTGAGGTGGTAAACAGGTGTTCTAAATTTCAAAGCTTTATCTCAAAGGGTTATGTAAATAAGTGGACTTAAACAAAAACTTTAACTAAATATTCTAAGTTAAAAAGGGCAATACATTGTACTTCTGTCAAAGTGCTTGACAGAGTTATGTACTCTTGCCTACAGATGAAGTTTGTGATGGTGAACAAGTGTTCCAAGTCTTAAATCTTTATCTCAAAGGGTTGTGTAAATAAGTGGACTTTAACAAAAACCTTAACTAAAAATTCTAAGTTAAAAAGGGACATAATTCTGTCAAAATGCTTGACAGAGTTATGTACTCTTGTCTACAAATAAAGCTTGTGGTGGTGAACAAGTGTTCTAAGTTTCAAAGCTTTATTCAAAAAGTTAAGGCAAAAAGTGGACTTTAACAAAAACCTTAACCAATGTGTGACGCGGATGCCGACGCCAACGTCGATGGCGACGCTGGGGCGAGTAGGATAGCTCTGTAGGAGAACATTTGTCTCGGAGCACATTTGTCTTACGTAAGACGGATGCGGTTACATTTGTCTCACGTAAGACAAATACGACCTCAATTGTCTCACCAAAAAACCACATTTGTGTGACAGATGTGCTCCGATCAAATTTTTTAAGGGACAAGAAAGCACGAATGTCTCACGTCATGTTTTATGAAATACAAGCACATTTGTCACATATTTTTCAACGATAGAAAAAATCTTAGAATCGAGGTTCGCCGTTTTACCTCATGTCAAGTGTGATTATCAATAGGTCTGCCAATGCTTTTCTGTATAAATTCATAAACCTAATAACTGCAGTGGAACTATTAATTGCAAAATCTCTAATTAAAGAAATTTGATTGGCTGAACCTTAAGGTGTGCACCGAAACATACGGAATCCTGTTAGTGTCATATGGAATAGTGTGCCTCGCATCCTTATACGTCTGAGGTGGCCAATACAAGTACTGGGTGAAGTCTGTGTTTTCCCAATGCCATAGTTTACATGGGCTTCAGTTAACTTCAGAAATATTTACTGCTTAAAATTCGAGAAAACATCCGCAGACGGAAAAGCTGGATGGAGTCCGTGTTTTTTCCTTACCATAGGTCCAGCAAAAGCACTGACTTCAGACATATATACGGCCAAAAATTCGACAGCCCCGAGAAAAAATCCGCCGCCGGAAAAGTTGGATGAGGTCAGTGTTTTTCCCTTAGCCATAGGTCCGACAAAAACACGGACGTCAGACATATGCGGCCAAAAATTCGGCAGCCCCCGAGAAAAATTCCGCAGCCGAAAAAGTTGGTTGAAGTACGTATTTTTTCCTTAGCCAAAGGTCCCACAAAAACACGGACTTCAGAAAAATATGCGGCCATAAATTCGGCAGCCCCGAGAAAAAATCCGCAGTCTAAAAAGTTGGATGAAGTCCGTTTTTTTCCCTTAACAATAGGTCCGACAAAAACATGGACTTCAGACATATATGCGGCCAAAAATTCGGCAACCCCGAGAAAAAACCCGCAGTCAAAAAAGATGGATGAAGTCCGTGTTTTTTCCTTAGCCATAGGTCCGACAAAAACACGGACTTCAGACATATATGCGGCCAAAAATTCGGCAGCCCCGAGAAAAATTCCGCAGCCGAAAAAGTTGGATGAAGTCGGTATTTTTCCCTTAGCCATAGGTCCGACAAAAACACGGACTTCAGACATATGCGGCCAAATATTCGGCAGCCCCAAGACAAATTCCGCAGCCGGAAAAGTTGGATGAGGTCCGTGTTTTTTCCTTAGCCAAAGGTCCCACAAAAACACGGACTTCAGAAAAATATGCGGCCATAAATTCGGCAGCCCCGAGAAAAAATCTGCAGTCTAAAAATTTGGATGAAGTCCGTGTTTTTCCCTTACCCATAGGTCCGACAAAAACATGGACTTCAGAAATATATGCGGCCAAAAATTCGGCAGCCCCGAGAAAAAAATCCGCAGTCAAAAGTTACACATTTGTTTCAGCCAAGCTACACCCCTGACAAGGTTGTATAACGTAGGTCGAAAGTAATGCAGAAAGCTCCTATTGCATTACTTTTGCCCTGGATTTAAATAAAATGATTGGTTACTCAAGGCAGCTTCAACTGTTCATCTCTATATAAATGGCCCTTCGTAGTTGTAGGTATTATTTGGACTCATGGATTAATGTAAAGAGACTGACTACGCTAACAGTTTGCTCGCTACCTCTTTTTATGCCCCCACATAGTGCTGGTATATAGGATTGCCATTGTCTGTACGTCCGTCCGTACGTAGGTACGTACGCATAACTAGAAGACTTTGTCAGGGCTTTTTCTTGGAAAGTATTTGTCCAATCTACACCAAACTTTACACACATGTCTGCAGCCATTATATCTCGGTCAAGTTTGATAGCCATGTAAATCGCTTCAGTCGTTTAAGAGTTGTGGCCCTTTATTTGCAAAAATTACTTTAAAAATATATTGTCCGGACTCTTTCTTGGAAAGTATTTGTCCAATCCACATCAAACTTTACACAGATGTTTGTGGCAATTAGTTCTTGGTCAAGTTCGATGGCCATGTAAATTGCTGCAGTTGTTTAGGAGTTGTGGCCCTTTATTTGCAAAAATGACTTTAAAAATATCTCGTCCAGACTCTTTCTTGGAAAGTATTTGTCCAATTCATATCAAACTTTACATACGTATTTGTGGCAATTATATCTTGGTCAAGTCCGATAGCCATGTAAATTGCTACTGTTGTTTAGGAGTTGTGGCCCTTTATTTGCAAAAATGACCTTAAATATATATTGTCCCTTACTTTATGTTCTGAAGTGGGGGGCATCATGGTCCTATGGACACATTTCTAGTTATTATGATTATTATTTTATTATTATTATTATTATCATTATTATTATTATCATCATCATCATCATCATTTCGAGGTGGGCCTAATATATGTCCATATTCCTATCAATATATTCTAAATTTGTCGTCTGCTTTAACCCATTTAGCGCGGAAAACGAGTCGCTAACATTCTATATAAACAGTGTAAACCCAGACGAGCCCTTTCGTCAGGGTCTGCACTGTTTTACATGTTACTCTGTTCTTTTAAACAACCCCTGGATATTCATGACAAGCTTGACTTTTATAGATTTTGGAACAGTCCACCAGAAAATTCAGCATTGAAAGGGTTAACTCTTTCGCCGCCATAAGCAACTCCCTGGTAATAGTACTTCACAAACAGTTTACATCCAGTTACTCGGCCTTTCCTCAGGGTCCAAATGGTTTGAAACTGGCTCTATTTTAGCACTCGGAACACCTCGGCCATTTCTACGAACCCTGACGGAATAAGATGAGTAGAACTTTATGAATGCTATTTTAATAAATGAACTGAAGAAAAGAAAACGCTACTTGGAAACCTGAAGCAGTCGATAAAATGTATTTAATGCCGAAAGGGTTAACCCATTATCGTCAATATGAGGCAATAAGTTAGAGCAAAAACAGTGGTGTTCTCTTAGAAAAGGAACACGTGTAATACGGTGTAAGACCCATGCAGATCAGATATCACGTCTGTGACCACTGGGCACCATTTCGTGGGTCTACATGGTCTAAAAGGTCCAAAAAATTGATTGAGTCGATTTAGTGTTATATTATATACAATATATAAGTTTTTAGTGTTATATTATATACAGTATAGAATATAAAACTAAATCGACCCAATCAAAGTTTTTGACCTTTTAGACCATGTAGACCCACGAAATTGCCCCCTGTGTCTATGACGAAGTAAACTATAGGCTATCTGATCGAGTGTTACACGGCACGGAAAGACGGCATGGACGGATATAAAACACAATACGACATATTCTAATGAGTGGCAAACCGTGCAGACATTAGCCCATTTGCTGCCAGTGGATTCTTCCATGTTTATATATTGGATTAGTCCATTTTTATCTCTAAGGGGTGCCTGACCTAAATTTTCAATTTCGTTTTGTTTTATATTGAAATTTATACCAGCAAACAGTGTAGACTCTGATCAGACGCCGCATTATGCGGCGTCTGATTAGAGTCTACACTGTTTGCAAAGGTCCCATATATGGGGTCGTGGGAGCAAATGGGTTAACCAAATCTCGTGACTGGTCTTTGTATACGCTGTTTGCAATGCAATAAACCCCTGTCTCCCAGAAAACAGCTCAATGATGTATTGCATATCTACATCTAAGGATAATTGCATACCTACATATAAGGATAATTGCTTGCTGTATCTTTAAACATTTTCTGATCAGAGTCTGTTCTGTTTGCCAGTTCATATGATAGTTCTGTCCTTACCTTTTTTTAGATGGGTACAGTGTTCTCCACCTTCTATATTTCAATATACAGTGCTCCCTCCCTACAACGGCCCTCTCAATAACGATTCCCTCCTTACAACAACGCATGTAACTGTTTCCGAAACAACAAGGCTCCAGAAACAACCTTTTTCCATCGTATTTTCTTTATGCCTCCATCAAACCCTATGGTGTGACCACTCTTTAGAATCGTCACTTTGTGACGATTCTAAAGAGTGGTCACAACATAGGGTTTGATTGAGGCATAACGGTTTTAGTTCTCCAAATACACCTTATCTGGGGATCTGCAAACAAGCTAATTATATTTGATTTTCCCTCCCTATAACAACTCCCTCTGAACAACACATACAATATTCGTATCCCAAAGTGTGTCGTTGTAGAGAGGGAGCATTGTAACTGTTTTTCCATGAATATTCAGTAGGTATCGACATTTGGAATAAACATAGAACAGGGAAATGGCTAATCAATATTACTTTATTTAGAGAACTAATGGCTATACAATATGATGGGTGACAAAACGTGCTGACCCTGACCAGACGGCGAGCTGGAGACGCGGTGGCTGAACTAGATCAACACTGCAATTCAACAGGAGATTGTTTCCACAGAGAGCGATTCAATTATTATATGGTAATTTGTTATCGAATACAAGCCAATTATCAAGTAAATCTCTAAAGGTTTACACCGTTTACATTTTTTGATGATACCGTCGAACGAATCTAGAACAGGTGACAAGAAAAGAATATCACATGGCGTGACATTTGATCAGGATCTAAATAAGTTTCCTTAATGTTTCAAGCATGGACGCATTTCATACATTAGTGCATACGTCCATGTAATTTCAGTAATACAATATAACGTTTACACAGCGTATGACATGTTACGTTAATTGGAGATTGGCAATAAATTCACCAGGTCTACCCTAATTACTCAACGTATCCCGACACACTATCCCCCCATCTCCGCCTGTTGTAAGCCGAACACAGTAAACCTCCTCATACATTTGTATCCCTTTACTTGTTCACTATTATTGTAAGAAATAATCTAATTAATATTCATTGGATTATTTTCTTTTATAAAAGGTACAGTAAAACCTCTCTATAACGGCCACTAAATTGAGTTAATTAGCTGGTATTTTGGGCAGGTGGCTACTTAAAGCAAGGTGAAAGTAAAACAGAACGCTCCTATAGGAGCGTTCTGTTTTACTTTCACATTGCTTTAAGTAAACACATGCCTTTAACACAAAATACTTGATGTAATTTACTGGCCGTTAAAGAGAGATATTACTGTATATAAATTCATGAAACCTTTGCCCAGACAGAAACTGTAGAATCAGATCTATATTATACCATAAGCAAACAGAGCAGACTCTGACCAGACGGCTCCTATAGGAGCCGTCTGATCTGGGTCTACTCTGTTTGCAAATGAGTGAAAACGCGTTGATATGAAAGAAAGGGTTAAAAATAGTCATTTTGTGAATAAGCATAGATGTCTTTAAAATCAGAAGGATGCTTAATATCGGACAAAACGAATGCAGAAAGCTCTTTACTTTAGTCTTGCATTAAGCTCCACCTGCCTTTAAGACATATAGTTAGACCTGTTTCTAGCGGTCGTGATGAGTCACCGAGTTACCCGGTATCTCATCTGGATCAAAACTGTTTACATAGGTAATAACAGATGCGACATTGGCAGCGAAAGAGTGCTGTGTTTTAGCATACCATGACTGTCTTTTATTATTAATTCATATTAAATAACTCGACATGGGCCTCAAACAGATTTGGACCCAAACAGTCTCTTGGATATTTAGAAATCCCAATTTAACTCCAGCTCCAATAACATTATCCAACCTTATGATGAGGTTATTGCATTTAGGAAAGGGAATAAATATTTAGCAGACGACGACTCATTTGCAGACGACAATGCATGGCAGCTTGATATACAGTAGAACCTGTCCTAAGCGGCCATTCATTTATTGAAGATAGGATCCTTAAAAAGCAGACAGTTGCTTAAGCCATTCCCTCATATTGACGTCTTTTGACGCCTCTGCAAAAGTCACCTGTTGAAACCATTGTGATAAATAGAGCATTTGCTCCTATAGGAGAAAATGCTCTATTTATCACAATGTTTTCCAACTACAAAATTCTAAAATTTTCCTTTTCTCTAGTTAATGCTCATTTTCGGAAGATTTATTCAAAGTGGTTGGATCTAAAAATAGCCTATGGGGGAATGGGTTAATGCAGAGTAAAAGTACTACAGGAAGCTCCTATATTCTGCATTACATTTTGCCTGCAATAAGCTACCGCCTGCCTTACAGACCCGACATTAGACCTCCTTTTGACGGCCGCTTAAGACGTGTTCTATTGTAGACGGGACTTCCTGCCGCCGAGACTACAGGCAAAATATACGATTTCTGAAGTGCCATTACGGGAGCAAATATCAGAAAGGAAATGTTTTTAAATAATTTGCTCGCTTGATATAGTTGACACAGAATAAGAAACGAAGTAATTCGACTCTAACGGGGGCCATTAAGTCGTAATATTTATACCAGACAAGGTGATCCAACGAATAAAGGGTTATGTTGATACTGTAATCGTCTTCTGTATTACTCATAGCATCTGCTATCTAAGTGGTACAGAATGTTTGTTTAGAATTAAAAAATGCGTTTTATGATCATATAAATTAATTAACGATTATAAAAGAAAAATTAGGACTCGTAAACTTAGATGACAGTCAGTGTATCAAATTTTGACGCGACATAAAAAATTCAAATTGCTTCTGATAGAGTTTCAGGCTGAGTGACATACC
Source organism: Azorinus chamasolen (assembly GCA_963576725.1). Lineage (NCBI taxonomy): Eukaryota > Metazoa > Mollusca > Bivalvia > Cardiida > Solecurtidae > Azorinus > Azorinus chamasolen. Next base: position 29,172,261 of record OY755249.1, read on the forward strand.
AAAGATTACTAAGACTTAATAATGCGCCCATAGATGAATGCGAAAGGAACACAGGCCGCTATATGTAGAAGGTGACAGGGGAACATAATGTAAATGTTTTCTAGATTGCCTTGTTTGCATGTTCTCTTGGTTTTGTAAAATTCATATTGCATCAGAGATTTAACCCTTTCGGTGCCAAATTTCTAATTGTCGTCTGCAATCCAATTTTTGTTAAATCATACTGTACAATAAGGAAATGAGATAAATAAATGAAATTTTCAAAGGAATAAAGCACGTATAATTATAGAGATAGAGATTGGGACAAAAAGTGAAGTCCCTGATCAGACGCCGCCTTGAAAAGGCGGCGTCTGATCTAGTACTGCACTATTTGTCCTGGTGCATTAATGCGACATCGGCGGTGAAAGGATTATACATTGTCATTAATAACTCTCCACCAAACCCTATACTGTGACCACTCGACGATTCTAAATACTGGTCACAGTATAGTGTTTTGTGGAGAAATGACGGTTTTAGTATTTGGATACGCACCTTTATCTTTATCTGTAGCTCTGTGTGTATAGAATGAACCCTCATTACAACGGAGGTGTTTGTTTCCAGACATTTTGCTGGTATAACTACAGTAAAACCTCTCTATAACGGCCACTAAAGTATTTTGTGTGAAAGGTACGTGGCTGCTTAAAGCAAGGTGAAAGTAAAACAGAACGCTCCTATAGGAGCGTTCTGTTTTACTTTCACCTTGCTTTAAGCAGCCACCTGCCCTAAATACCAACTAATTAACATAATTTAGTGGTCGTTATAGAGAGGTTCTACTATAGGTTGTCGTTATATTCTTTAAGAATTCATACCGGTAGATTCGGAAGAGTACAAATACAACGACAAGAAATATATTGTTTATGTCTGAAGACACGTATCATTTTATTTGTATTTGTCCTCTCTATAAAGAATTAAGAGAACAACATCTACAAAGATGTTATTATAAAATACCATCTGTATTTTTAACGGTTTAATGAAAACTGCCAACAAAGATGTCTTGTGTAAATTAGCGTTATATTTAACGTGTGCAACAGACAAACGAAATAAACATCTAAATAATATTTCGAATTAATTCTAAACAGGTTCAAGTCAGTTTCTTTCTCTGCATACATTAAAAACAATATGATTCATCTATACCCTTTACTCTCCTAACAATTCAAAAAAGATTACGAATTGAAGATTGCGTGTTTTTATTGCAATCAAAATGTCTTGACATACTTATCTTTTCAAAATGTTTTGATGTTTTGTATGTATATTATGCCGTTGTACTATGTACAAGTCTTTAATAAATTATCTGTTCTGTCTGTAATAACGAGTTTAAATTTGAAAGGAACCATACGGCCAGTTTTTAACTAGTACCAACAGCTGAATGCTTAATGCAGTACAAAAGAAGGGCAAAAAGCTCTGCATTAAACGATCACCTGTATCACCTGTCTTATTGGCATTGTATCTATTTATTCAGTGGTTGTTTCAAAGACTTAACGGTAATTTTGTTTCAATGG
>OY755249.1:29173995-29373590 GCA_963576725.1 Azorinus chamasolen
ATAATAACCTCTTTTTGATGGTCGCTTAACCCTTTCACCGCCGATGTCACATAAATGCACAACGACAAATAGTGCAGTCCCAGATCAGGTCAGGGACTTCACTATTTGTCTCAAACTCTATTTCTATATCTGTGCTTTATTCCTTTGAAGTTTGCATTTATTTATCTTATTTACTTATTTTACCGAATGATTTAACAAAATTGGATTGCAGACGACGAATAGAAATTTGAATTTGGCGCCGAAAGGGTTAAGATAGGTTCTACTATCATTCCGATGCACACAAGCGTTATAAAGTGATTGCTGACCGAGTGTCAAACAGCTTGCATCCTAATGAGGCTTATTGTAAACTCGATGTGTTTACACGTTCACTCACATATAAACGTGTTTACCCTATGCAAACAGAGTAGACACTGAGTAGACGTCTCTCGTCGAAGCCGTCTGATCAGGGTCTGCTCTGCTTTCGTATGAAAGTGTTACATATCTGAAAAATACCAGACATTCCTGTGTTAATACGCCATTATAAAAATCAGCTAATAAATATGCATGATGTCATTATTTCTTTCATGAATATTCAGCAGGAAAAGGACAGATCAAACCCCAAACTGTTTTCAAGTGCCAGTCAGGTCGCGCTTAGAAAGATACAATAAAACCTCTCTATAACGGCCACTAAATTGTGTTAATTAGTTGGTATTTGGGCAGGTGGTTGTTTAAAGCAAGGTGAAAGTAAAACAGAACACTCCTATAGGAACGTTCTGTTTTAGTTTCACCTTGCGTTAAGCAGCCACCTGCTTTTAACACAAAATACTTGATATAATTTAGTGGTCGTTATAGAGAGGTTTTACTGTACATGCATCCATTTAGAGAAAGTACATGAACCCCATTCATTTGAACGGAGGCTGATCTGGATCTATACTGTTTGAACGACACTGGGTACAAAGTCTCGTGATGTGACTCATGCATTACTTATTTATGTATATTAACTTTTTCCTTCATATACAGTAAAAATTCTCTTAACTGGACGTTAAAGTTAGTATAAATATCGATCTTGGGGACAGGTGACAGCTTAATGCAGGGTGGAAGTCATGCAGAACGCCCCTAGAGGAGCTTTCTGCATGACTTTCATCCTGTATTAAGCAGTCACCTGCCTAAACTATCTAAATTATTCTCTACTATAGTTCCGGTTAAGAGAGGTTTTACTGTAAACGCATTTTCAAAACCCATCAATACAATACATACAGCGTAAAGCGTCCTCTGTACTTTACCTAAGAGTACGCTACTTCAAAGCTTTTGAAGAGATATTTAACATGTATGACAGCTAGAAATTGAGTGTTTGTTAACCCTTTACCTCATGAATATTCATTTAAAAATTAAGAGACTAATTATAACATTATATTTTGAATGTTTACGGCCCCACATGTTGGGAGACATATAGTCCGTCAGTACTTCCCGCAAACCATGTGTGCCCATCTCCCCATACGTCTACGGGAGGATTTCCTTCAAATATTTTTCACAGATAAACAACATTGATGGATGTAAAGATGCACGTAAAGAAAGAATTTTTCCGACCATTTTTACAAGAGTTGTAGAACTTGATCTAGAGACAATATCGCCGGGGGGGGGGTCCTACGGACACACTTTTCTAATTATAATTGCATATGAACATAGTATTCTTCTTCATGGTAGAAACTACAGAATTAGATCAATGTTATTTCCTACAGTAGCGGTCTCTGATTCGGGTCTACTCTGTTCGCACAGATGTGAAAATGCGTCCATATGAGGTAAAAGGTTAAACAATCAAACCAATTTGTCATACATCGATTTGAATTGGATCTGCATGCTTCTCCTAAGTTTTGTACGCACAAAAACACAAAAGCTACATGTAACAAATATGTTTTACACGGCTCCCTGTGCCCAATATCTAACTTCTAAATGTTTTACACGGCTCCCTGTGCCCAATACATGTATCTAACTTCTAAATGTTTTACACGGCTCCCTGTGCCCAATATCTAACTTCTAAATGTTTTACACGGCTCCCTGTGCCCAATATCTAACTTCTAAATGTTTTACACGGCTCCCTGTGCCCAATATCTAACTTCTAAATGTTTTACACGGCTCCCTGTGCCCAATATCTAACTTCTAAATGTTTAACACTTTACTCCATCCATGAATATTCGCGTAAGAAATAATGTAGGTTATTACAGCTTAACCTTTATGATGATATATGAACCAGAAACGTTTTGGCCCTGGTGAAACCTATAGGATCAAATCTATTATAATTCCATAAGCAAACAGAGTAGATCCTGATCAGACAGCTCCTACAGGAGTCGTCTGATCTGGGTCTACTCTATTTGCAGCGTCGTTAAAAGGAGCTTCTATGGAGTAAAGGGTTAACTCTTTCGGCGCCAATGTCACCTGTTGGCACCATTGAAAACAGTGCAGTCCCAGGTCAGATGCCGCCTTTTCAAGGCGGCATCTGACCTGGGACTTCAATGTTTTCTGTATTATTTTAGCCCAAGCATACGGGTTTTTAAAAACAAATTTTTAACTAATATACCTTTATTATTTAGTTTAGAATTATATTTAATATAAAATTATTATTGCAGACGACACATTTAAATTTGGCGCCAAAAGGGTTAAATCAAAGAACCTAATAAATCTACCCACATCAATAGGATGCATTTATACGTTTTACATTGGCCATTTGATTAATCAATAACAATTCCTATAGCTCGGCTATTTCATCACAATAAAAAACTGGACCAAAGGTCGCTGAATATAGATGCGGCGAGGGCTAGGCAAGAACTGGCGCCGCTTTCAAATAATAAATATCGTTCAATGAACTAATCGTGATTATCTTTGCTGATTTAAATACAAATTTATGACCAATGTGATTCAATACGTTAGTTGTGTATTATTTATTAGCTTTATCAATAATGTGATCATAGATTTATACATTTCGACCAGGCTTTTTCACTAAATTATAGGGGTCAACGCAATTAAAACCTCAAGCCATTTCACGAATGAATGCCTGTTTTCACCTTTTTGATACTTAAACCAAGTCTTAATATAAAACGAAATTCCTAATTTATCAAACATGCAGTGAAACCTCTATATAGGGACAACGGAATGAATAAAAACAGGATCAGTAAAACCTCTCTATAACGGCCACTAAATTGTGTTAATTAGTTGATATTTAGGGCAGGTGGTTGCTTAAAGCAAGGTGAAAGTAAAACAGAACGCTCCTATAGGAGCGTTCTGTTTTACTTTCATCTTTCTGTAAGCAGCCATTTGCCTTCAACACAAAATACTTGATGTAATTTTGTGGCCGTTATAGAGAGGTTTTACTGTATATACTATAGAACCTCCTATAAACAGTCATCAAAAAGATCTAATCATGGGTCTGTAAGGCAGGTGGTAGGTTAAAGCTGGTCAATGGTAATTCAGAAAGCTCCTGGAAGGAGCTTTCCGTATTACTTTTGATCTTCATTAAGCAACCACCTGCTTTTTAAGACTCCTCTGTCCAGTAATTGAATGGCCGCTTATGATACTACTATATGTATAAGAAGAAGTGGTTGATTAATGCAGAACGAACGTAACACAGAAAGATCACAAGAGAGCTTTCGTAAAACTTCCGTCCTGCATTAAGCTACAACCAATCTAACAACATAAGATATTACTTGAGTAGCCGTTGCTGCGGGACTGTAACCTTTAGCCTGCTATGGACGGATGAGTGAATACATATGCAAATAGTTTGGATCCAGATGAGACGCCGAGTAACTTGGCGTCTCATCAGGATCCAAACTGTTTGACATCCTGGTTGCAGAAATTTTGTTTATAGCTTGAATTTTGGAAATGAAGTAAAAAAGTAAAGTACCTAGTTATAGTCTACTTTCAGTCCGAATGACCGCTCAGCCGACTGTACATTTACTCCTGTACTTACTGTGAAAACTTCTGTAAAAATAATTTGCTCAGCAGGCTAAAGGTTAATGTAGGTGAAATATCGTATTGTCCCTAATAAATTCCCATTGTAAGAATAATCCTACTCTAATATATACCCCCATTGTAATAATAACCCTACTCTAATATATACTCCCATTGTACCCGATCTAACAAGTACCCCCATTGTGATAATCACCGTACTATAATAAATGTTCCCATTGTAATAATTACCTCACTCTAATAAATGTCCCCATTGTAATAATCACCACACTCTAATAAATGTCCCCATTGTAATAATTACCCCCACTCTAATAAATGTCCCCATTGTAATAATTACCCCCCCCCCCTTCTAATATATGTTCCCATTGTAATAATTACCCCACTCTAATAAATGTTCCCATTGTAACAATTACCTCACTCTAATAAATGTCCCCATTGTAATAATCACCACACTCTAATAAATGTCCCCATTGTAATAATTACCCCCACTCTAATAAATGTCCCCATTGTAATAATTACCCCCCCCTTTCTAATATATGTTCCCATTGTAATAATTACCCCACTCTAATAAATGTTCCCATTGTAATAATTACCCCCACTCTAATAAATGTCCCCATTGTAATAATTACCCCCCCCCCCCTTTCTAATGAATGTCTCCATTGTAATATTTAACCCCCCCCCCTTCTAATGAATGTCCCCATTGTAATAATTACCCCAATCTAATAAATGCACCAATTGTTAAAAAACCTACCTTTACTTATGGGGGATTAACGATGAATAAAATAATATAAATCCTTAAATTAACTTATATTAATCATGAAATAAAAGAAATATAGGTTTTCAAAGTTCAGGTGGTAGCTTATAGACTAAAAGCGTTGCAGAAAACTCTCATGTGAGCTTTCTATATTGCTTTTATTCTGCATTAAGAGCACCTACAATGTACGTGCCTATGTATTCGGCTTTGTACAAACTACAAGAAGCTCCTTTTAAAAAATGTTACGCCGCGTTTTTTTATTAGAGATAAAACGGTATTTCTAAATATTGACTCTGTCCTTTGAATGATTTATTGTAAAGCTATCGATGCGCCAGACCTGATTTTTAAATTTTAACTCTTCAAACAATAACCTTGGATGCAATTTTTATTTCAATCCTATTCGCTTAACTTATTACTGCATACATATACCCTTTCTACTCCTTTGCAAACAGGGTGGACCCAGATAAGACGGCTCCTATAACGCGGAGTTATATGAGAACAGCTGGTTGATAAATGCAGTGACATTTGGTATCTCACCAATATCTACAAGTTGTTTTTTAAGTTCAAGACAGTGCGAACTCGGTAATAGCATTTGATGTCTTACCAGGAAGGTCGGTTAGTGTAAACTTGGTAGTAACATTTGGTGTCTTACCATGCAGGTCGGTTAGTGTAAACTTGGTAGTAACATTTGGTGTCTTACCAGGCAGGTCGGTTAGTGTAAACTTGGTAGTAACATTTGGTGTCTTACCATGCAGGTCGGTTAGTGTAAACTTTGTAGTAACATTTGGTGTCTTACCAGGCAGAACTTTGTAGTAACATTTGGTGTCTTACCAGGCAGGTCGGTTAGTGTAAACTTTGTGGTAATATCTCACTAGGCAGGTCGGTATTTGCGTTCAGGACAGTGTAAACTAGGTGGTAACACCTCACCAGACAGGTCGGTATTTGCGTTCAGCACAGTGTAAACTAGGTGGTAACACCTCACCAGACAGGTCGGTATTTACGTTCAGGACAGTGTAAACTTAGTGGCAACATCTGAACGAGCAGGTCGGTATTTGGATCCAGGACAGTGTAAATTTGGTAGTAACATCTGGTGCTTCACCAGCCAGGTCGGTATTTGCGTTCAGGGCGGTGTAAACTTGGTAGTTACACTCGGTGTCTCACCCGGCAGGTCGGTATTTGCATTCAGGACAGTGTAAAGGTACATGTAGTAACATTTGATGTTTCACCCGGATCTTACGTGTTTCAATCTCTGACGATAATGTTTTAGAAGAAATTAAATAAAAGTAGCAGGCGACAACAAAGTTGCTTTTTGTGCAGGCAGCAGTTATTTAGCGTACAAGAGTTTTTGTAAACTGGCAAATATATTATCACCATTCGAAACAGTTTGGATCCAGATGAGACGCCGATATTTCGGCGTCTCATCAGGATCCAAACTTTTAGATACTGATATGATGTTTGAAACAAAAACGGAATAAACTCAAAGACGAACACTAAAGCAAGTGACACTACAGTGAACCCTCGTTATACCGACACTCGTTACAATGGCACCCTCGTTATACCGACATTCGTTACAATGGTACCCTCGTTATACCGACATTCGTTACAATGGCACCCTCGTTATACCGACATTCGTTACAATGGTACCCTCGTTATACCGGCATTCGTTACAATGGCACCCGCGTTATACCGGCAGTATGCATTGAAACAACATTACTGTTAAGTCTTTGAAACAACCACTGAATAAATAAGTGCAATGCCAATAAAACAGGTGATCGCTTAATGCAGAACACTTTGGGAGCTTTTTGCACTTCTTGTGTTCTGCATTAAGCGTTCACCTGTTGGTACTAGTTTGAAAATGGCCATATGGTTCCTTTCATATCTAAACTCGTTATAACGACAACCTCGTTATACCAGCAAAATGTCAGGAAACAAACAACTCCGTTGTAACGAGAGTTCACTGTACTTGGCTGTGAGGGCAAAGGTTTCAGGGATCGGCCACCGAAGTGACATTGGACGAGTCGATCACCTGGCTTCGCGTGGACCATCTTCACACGTGTGTCCTTCCATCTGTCACGCTATGTGCTAAACACATCATCTGCAGAAATATCACAGCAAGCTGCATGCCATATAGTAAAGAATATGATCATTCAATTTCAACAGCTTGTGATTTTCTGATGATTGAAAAATCGAGGCGAATTATTCGGTTCTACTCTGTTTAATCTGGCACTGTGCATATTTCTTACCACCGAGCGAAGATAGTGTTTAGCCCTTTAATTTCTTCAACTGGGGACATGCATGCACCGCCATTTGAAAAAGGTGTAGACCCAGATCAGAAGGCTTCTAGAGAAGCCCTCTGATCAGAATCTACACTGTTTGTCATTTACAGCCGATTAGCAAGATTAAACCTTTTATACTGAGTGGACTTTGTATAGTAAACACTGATGTACTATTCAACTCGGATGATTCAGGGTTGAAGAATTAAATTGCGACTTGACTTGAACTTCCCCCTTCTACCTATCTTGGACGACATAACAGTCGGCCCCTGATCAGGATAAAGTTTCATGGACATCTTAGCTAAATATTAACACGAAACAACCAACTATTTGATGTCAACACACTTATAGACACTCCAGTTGAAGCGGACGGCTGAATATCATTTGAAAGTGTAAAATTATATGAGCATGTCACGTGATGGTACTGCCGTTTTTGCTTATTACTTACCGGTGGGCGGAGTTTTCCCACGTTTTCTGTTTCCATATTCGGCACGCGACCTGAGCGTCAATCATAATAATTTATTGCGTTGCCCGTATAATTCATCAAGGTGTATAAAATTCGGTTTAAAAAGACTCATGTGATCACCTGTGCATACCAAAACAAATCGGTAAAATTTGCGAGTTTTATGATTGTGCGCGCCTCGTATCCAAAGGTATTTCGCATGTCAAACACGAACGAGAGAAAGGCTCTTTATTATAACATAGGCAACTGAAAATGAGCATGATTTAAAAAAAAAACAGGTTCAATATACAGCAATATCAATCATGAATTTCTGATTAACCCATTTGCTCCCAGTGGATTCTTCCATGCTTATATATTGGATTAGTCTATCTTTTATCTAAGGGATGTCTGGTCTAAATTTTCATTTTCGTTTTGTTTAATATTGAATTTCCTATCAGCAAACAGCGTAGACTCTGATCAGACGCCGCATAATGCGGCGTCTGATCAGAGTCTACACTGTTTGCCTACGTCCCATATATGGGATCGTGGGAGCAAATGGGTTAACCCGTTTGCGCATAAAATGAATAATTGAAAATATGCTTGTAGAATTGTGTCTGGATGGCTATCAATACGAGAAATTGTACTTTCGGTATTTAGGCATATTGAAAACGGGAGCGAATTGAAAGCAATGCAGATGATTATCCGGGGCTGGCATTGAAAACAGTTTTGTTGTTCATCCATCCCCTTGATGATTACATCTTCAATTTTAGCAGATATTGCGATTATATTCAAGTGGAAGTACAAAGAAGGCATTGGTCGAAAAAAAAACACGAACAAATACAGGTTTATTTGTAAAGTGAACATTTAGTCCAATCTATTAGATTATTTTAATACGAAAAATATCACATTTGTAAAATTTACTCCGATGTTGGGGTACTTTTGCTCGATGTATTTCGTAGAGGAATCACATGATCAAACAACGTTACTTAGAGCAATACCCGAATCAATCGTTGTAGGCCTACTTCAGTATAATTTGTCCAGTGATGACGTAAATAAAAGCACAACTACAGTTGAACTTCGATAACTCGAACTTCAAGGGACCGTACAAATTAGTTCGAAGAAAGAGGAGTTCGAGTCATCCGATTTCTAATCTAAACGTTTCTCAAGGCCACATCTTAATACATAGACCTGTATTAAGCTGTCATATTTGTTTCTAGATACCTGTAGCGATACATCTTAGAGCAATTCTGTATTGTAAGTTTTGCAGGGACTGAACTTTTTGTTCGAGTTATCCCGAAGTTCGAGTTATCCGAGTTCGAGATATCGAAGTTCAACTGTAACTAAATTCTACGATCAGGTCGAAATGATCCCAGTGGTTTAAGACCGGCGTCTCCTCGGGATCCAAAACTGTTGGACTACAATGATCCACCTTCCATATTCATTATAACTATTTTGTCCATGAATATACATTGAACTTTAGAATTAACATAAAACAGGGAGAGGGTTAAACATTATTTCCTACTGTAAAACCTGGTGTATTTACGGTGTAAAAGATTAACCATTTCGCTGCCAAACTCTGTCGTCTGCTAACTTTGTCGTCTGCTACAAATTTTCTTCTTTTTTTTTTTTTAAATTTTCTTCATTTTTGTTTCAAAAACATAGTAACAGTAACAAACAGTTTGGATCCTGATGAGACGCCGAGTAACTCGGCGTCTCATCTGGATCCAAACTGTTTGCATAGGTAATCACCGATCCGGCATTGTCAGCGAAAGGGTTAAGCAAATGTGTCGTTGCTTTTCAAAGCAAAAATACGTTCACATAATTAACAGTTTTCACAGGAAAAAAATGATACCACCAATACCTATTAGTTAAATATTTATTATGACATATTAACACATGTTGTTGTTGTTTTTGTTGTTGTTGTTTTGGTGTAGGTAGAAACTACAGAGCCATATCTATTATAATTTCATATCAAAACAGAATAGACCCTGATCAGACTCCTCATACAACAGCCGTTTCTTCTGGGTCTACTCTATTTGTAAAGACATGAAAATGCATTTTGTATGAAGGAAAGAGTTAACTCGTTGAATGCGGATCACGTTTTCCTGTTAATCGCGACTTTCTTGGTATTTACAAATAGTTTGAATACAGATGAGTCGACGAGAAGCTCGAATAAATTGAGACAAACAAACACCTTTTGATACCTCAACCCATTCCCTCATATTGACGTATTTTGACGCCTCTGCAAAAGTGACCTGTTGAAACAATTGTGATAAATAGAGCATTTGCTCCTATAGGAGCAAATGCTCTATTTATCACAATTGTTTCAAACTACAAAATTACAAAAATGTTCCTTTTCTCTAGTTAATGCTCCTTTTCGGTATATTTAGTCAGAGGTTTTATCTAAAAATAGGCTATGAGGTAATTGGTTAAATCAGACGGCGCCTGTACGCGCTGTCAGACTCTGATCAAGATCCATTATTTGTACTTATGGAGTAATATAGATCTGATTCTACAGTTTCTGTCGCGACCAAGCATTCCCGCCGTTGTAAAAAAATCATCTAGTTAATCCTTCGCTTGCTTAATTTTAAAATACATTTCTCCTTCTTTACCCATGCCCTTTTGTGTAATTACCTATATCTTCACTGCGTACAAGTATTTCACAGTGTGATCACTGCTGTGGAGTGCACTGGTTGCACAATCAACTTGTAAATAGTGCAGACTCTGATGAGACAGCTCCTGCAGGGTCTTCACTATTTACAGGTAGGTATATTGACGTGAATAGCAAGCGAAGGGTTAATATTTATTTATAATGTACTTTTGTTTCTAATATATATATTCATGAGACATAACGTTAAGCAGGCAAGACTTTTACACCAAGCGAAGAATTATTTTTTACATGCTAAGTTATGTTTCGTCAGCAACAATTGTCTTCAGTTTCATTTTTTCAAATCAAATTTCTCTCACTTCTTTGCGAAAATATGGTCAAAGTGTCAAACAGTTTGGATCCTGATAAGACGCCGTATTATGCGGCATCTCATCTGGATCCATAGTGTTTGCATAGGTAATTTTTTTGCCGCTTGCGTACAAAGAATGAAGCAACTGATTAAATCACACACAAAAAAAACGACCTAACATCCGCGTTTACTAGCTCCTAAAGCGCTTGGTAATTGTCATCTGAAGAAAAAAAATGGACTGCTTAAATACTTAACCTGGTGAATATGTATGTAACAGATTATGTCATTACATATGTATGTTTTTATTTATTAAATGAAGTTTATACTGGCGCATGAGCACAAGAATGTTTGTGCATAGCGGAAACTGTAGAATCAGATTTGTATAAACTCATTCCCTCCTAGATTATTTTAGACCCAACCTCTTTGAATTAATATACCGAAAAGGAAAATTAACTACAGAAAAGGAGAATTTCAGTATTGCGTAGTTTTGAAAGCATTGTGATAAATAGAGCATTTGCTCCAATGGAGCAAATGCTCTATTTATCACAATGGTTTCAAAGAATGAGTTTTACAGAGGCGCCAACAGGCAGCAGTAAAAGAGAATGGGATAAGACCTGACGCTGATCTTATGGCTGATACAGGAGCGATCTGAACGGGGTCTACTCTGTTTGCAAATGCATAAAAGGCGGCAGTACGAGAGAATGGGATAAGAGCTGACGCTGATCTTATGGCTGGTACAGGAGCGATCTGAACGGGGTCTACTCTGTTTGCAAATGCATAAAAGGCGGCCTTTTATGGTGTAAATGTTTTATCGTTTCTTAATCATTCAAACTTTCCACCGAGTGTCCAACAATGAAGCTTCAGATGAGGCGTTGTATTAACCCTTTCCTCCGTGAATACGCCTTACTACGCCTTTGTAAAAGTCACTTTATGAAACCATTGTGATAAATAGAGCATTTGCTCAAAGGGAGCAAATGCTTTATCTATCACAATGGTTTCAAAACTACAATTTTTTTTTAAAAAAAATCATTTTCTCTAGTAAATACTCCTTTTCGTTAGATTTATTCATTCATCACGAGTCGTAGGTAGTTGCAAATTGCTCCAGATGATATTTGGATCAGATATCAATTCACAGCCGGTTAAATGACTAAAGGCTGTTATAAAACATAGGCCGTTGAACCTGGACAGTAGAACCTGTCTTAAGCGGTCGTTCATTCGTCGGAATTTTTAAAAAGTTAGTGGTTGCATAATACAGGGCAACTTTTGGCCTGTATTAAGCTACCTCCTGCCTTACAGACTTATAATTAGTTACCTCTTTGATGGCCTCGTAAGACATGCACTACTGTATTAATCAAAGTACTGACAGTACTGAAGGTTCGGACATAATATATATTTATTATATTGATTGTTTGCTGTGGATTTTTCTGAAAATCATGTCAGTAGTTTGGAAGACATTTAAAGAAATGTTTATGAACATGTCACACACAGTGCGATTCCAATAGCTCAACTTGCCACTTTGTGCCAATAGAGCCAAAATTGATGTTTAATGTAGTAAAGAGCCATCACTGCATTATTTGAAAGTAAGGGTCATACTTCTGCTACTATCTGGTGGACCATAACAGTAATTAGCAAGCATCATTCACTTATCCATATATACACTTCCACCAATTTTAGACATATTCCTTATGATTCTAAATACCCTACGCAATAATTGTAAAATATACTGTGGGGTGATATTAACAATATGACAAATTATAAAGTAACAAATATATTTCAACTTAGCATGGCAGGATACAACAGGGAAAATAAAATTAACTAGAAAATTGTTTCTGATGCACCACTCCCCCTAACAATAGTGTCTCTATTATCAAGCACTTTTGACTATGTGTTATACAGTGAAGAAAATTTCAGAGTCCCATAACTCTGGTAAAATGGTCAGAGCAATAATTACATTCTTTAAGAAAATCTTCATATTAAGGTTGACAGCTTATCATGGGTGAAAATTTGAAGTAAAACCTCCCATTGGTATATGGGTTGTTAGACACATAATATTGTTTCACTTTATATTATATAGTGAAGACGATTTCAGGGTTCCTTATCGGGTACAATTTGTCTGAGCAAAATAAGCCTTTCTGTGCTTTTGCAAACAGAAAATACCCTTAATAGTTTATCCATGCCTATACCTTGTCTTTTTGTGTGATTGTGTTGTATTTTCTTACTTCTTCCTGAGGAGACTGCGAGTGTGAGTCTGTTCAGGGTCAATTTGTGAGTCTGTGCTGCAAACAATACATACCCCGATCAGTTACCACAAATGGCCAGGGTCTTTGCTATTTGAAGCATCATACGTGTAACAAATATATCAATAAATGATATAATAAAAATAAATTATAGTCATACATGCAAATTACAGTTAGTGCTGTAGTAAACACTACAGACCCTGACCAGTAACCGGCGTCATAGAAATAAATGATATGAATTAGAAATAAATTACATACATTACTATAAGATACTATAAGACACTATAAGATACTATAAGCCTGACACGTAAATCAATAAATGATGAAATGTATATAAATTAAAAGATAAGACAGTGCTTTTGTCTCATTTTGTTTGCCTTTCTCCTTTTTTTCATTTTAATGATTTTTAATAATATAAAGGATACAAAAACCCTTGTTTCCTTTTAATAGTAATTGTTAATACTACCATCCAAGTTGCTTAAACAATAAAGGCTGGCAAAGTGGGACACCCTGTTTGGATTCAGATCTAATACCAAGTAACTGTCTGACCAAAATCTAAACTGTTTACAACTTGTGACAATTTTGCCTTAGGTCAAAATGTCTAAAACTGATCTTTTAGAAATTCAAATGATGACAAACTTCAAGCAGACAATATTACAAATCTCTACAGCTTGCTTAATCCTTATAATGCTGAGTGATGTTTCGTCTGCAACAATTGACGTCTGCTTCAATTCTTCAATAAACTTTCTTTCATTTTATGCAAAAATATGATCAAGATGACAAACAGTTTGGATCCTGATGAGACGCAGAATTATGTGACCTCTCATCTGGATCCAAACTGTTTGCATAGGTAATCACAGTTTCGCCGCTAGCGTGCAAAGAGTTAAGCGTATGACCTCTAGAGATTTTAGCATGATGTAACAGTTGCCCTGCACTACTGACCACCAGTGCGCTGTAACCTTTATACTGTAAAGGACGTAAAGAACAGAAGAAGTCTATTTAACCCTTAATTTCCCCATATAAACTTGTTTTCATGCATCTGCAAATAGATTCGACCCAGATCAGACAGCTCGCTCCCATAGATTCAGGGTCTGCTCTGTTTGCTAATGGATCCACCTTCCATATTTCATTATAAATATTTTGTAAGATTCCGGAACCGGATTGTAAGCCAAACACTGCACATGCGCGTATTCTCTTAGGGGGATTCCCGTTAGGTAGCGCTCGTGCAACAGGGTTTTCCGCCATAGTTTGAGTCGCAATCCATTTTATAAGGATTTCGGCAAAAGCCGAAACCCTAAAAACCACGTAATCTAGGCACTCACCGACTTAACCCTTTCACCGCCAATGTCGCATAAATGCACCACGACAAATAGTGCAGTCCCAGATCAGACGCCGCCTTTTCAAGGCGGCGTCTGATCTGGGACTTCACTTTTTGTCTCAAACTTTGCTTCCATATCTTTACTTTATTCCTTTGAAATTTGCATTTATTTAACTAATATCCTTATTTTACCAAATGATTCAACAAAATTGGTTTCAGACGATAATTGGAAACTTTGCGCCGTGAGGGTTAAGCAATTGACTGTATCAAAAAGTTAGTTTGGAGCCAGATCAGATGCCGAGATCAGAATCAATGTTGTTTGTTAGTCAACCATTACCTTATAAACAAATATGTCAAATGGACAATTTTAAAACAAAAACAATGAAAAAAACGAATTGTGCTCCCAAACTTTTCCCTTGTAAGATAAAGGTGAATTCTTACCATATAAACTAATTGTTGTCTTGAAGATTTTGTTGTCCTCAACACCCTTAATAAACGAACGAACGCATGCACGTTGGCACGCAAGCACACTTGCTTTAACGCTCGCACACACGCACGCGCGTGCACGTTCAAATACAGTACACGCTAACGTACACACAGACACGCACGCACGCACGCACTCATGTTTACATACACGCATAACCACACCTGGACTTATTGTAAAAAAACCAATTTAGATTTATGTCGACAGATTGCTGCTTAATGCAGGGTGAGGGAAGTTATGAGTATGACTTTCATTACACATTAAGCAACTACAGTAAAACCCATATAATGCGACCACCAAAAAGGGGCATACTTCTCTCTGGCAGAGACAGGTGATAGCTTAATGCAGGAGCTTTCTATATTGCTTTCGTCCTGTATTAAGCAACCACCTGCTTAAAAAGACAGTTATGATTATTCTTTAAGTGGTCGCATCTATTAGAGGGATTCTACTGTGCCTGGTTTTATGTTAGTCTTACAGTTTTTCGCGAAACAGATCAAATCTATCAACATGTTTGGATCCATATGAGACTAACTCGGTGATTTTTTTTCTGATTCTTTTCACAGATTTTAACACTTAACTCAGTAGAAACACTTTTCTTAGCATTTTTGCAAACGGTTTAGAACTAGGCCAGACAGTTCTTATAGGATCTGTCTGATCAGGGTCTACACTGTTCTTATAGGCACGAGTTTATCTTGCATTTCATAGAAATATTGTTAATATATACATACATTTTCCAACATACTACAGTTCAACTTCGATATCTTGAACTCAGATAAGACGAACTTCGGGATAACTCGAACAAAAAGTTCAGTTCTTTCAAAACTTACAATACAGAATTGCTCTAATAGGTATCGCTACAGATATATAGAAACATATGTGACAGCTTAATATAGGTCTAAAGTAATGCTGAAAGCTTTCAGCATTACTTTAGACCTGTATTAAGCTGTTGTCTTGAAAATTCGTTCAGATTAGAAATCGGATCACTCGAACTCCTCTTTACTCGAGCTAATTTGTACGGTCCCTTGAAGTTCAGGTTATCGAAGTTCAACTGTATACGATAGTGTACTGTTGAAAGTGGAATGTTTCATCGACTATATACCTATGACCATGAGGTCGTTGACATTTTTAAACAATATTCTACTTTTGCAAGGCCGATTTCTAAGGATAGATATACTCCCTGTACAAGTTGTAACAGTCCACTTGTTATGTTGGGCTACTTTCTATGATAAGCAATCCTTTCAACTCACGAAGATTCCATTAATGGGACAAGAACCGTCTAATCAGGGTATTAACCCGTAGCCTGCTATGAATATGAGGTTTGCTTGAACACCGATCTGTTATAGTTTACACACATTTCCGGTTCGTTAACTGTTAACAAAGTGCCAAATAGCTTGGATCCTGATGAGACTCCGAATTACTCATTGTTCCGAGGTACTCGGCGTCTCATCTGGATCCAAGCTGTTTGCAACTGTGAGTCAGGTCGCGCTTAGCAGACTAAGGGTTAATTAACCACTATGGTGCTATCTTCGACGTGACTAGCACTTGCAAACAAATTGGATTCAAATAAAACGCCGAGCAACTCGGCATCTGATCAGGATCCAAGTTGTTGGACAACCAGTCAGTAGTTTCTCAAAACCTTTATTAAACCGGAACTAGTGAAAATTGCAACAGATACAAATTTGAGTAAACATTGCTTTTTAAAGCAAAGAAAGGGTTAAACATATGCAAATTTATGCTGCTATAACCAGTTCATGATTTCGTTGAATGGTCACTTTATACAGTAAAACCTCTCTATAACAGCCACTAAATTGTGTAAATTAGTTGGTATATTAGGGTAGGTGGCTGCTTAAAGCAAGGTGAAAGTAAAACAGAACGCTTTTATAGGAGCGTTCTGTTTTACTTTCATCTTGCTTTAAGTAACCACCTGATTTTAACACAAAACATACTTGATGTTATTTAGTGGCCGTTACAAATGTATAGAGAGGTGTTACTGTATGTGTTTGTAAACACTGACCGTTTGTATTAAAATAAAATGGTTTTACCTAATAACTTTGCACGAAAAACACTGCCTTTACTTTGATACCATATCATAAAGGTAGAAAGAATGCATTATATTCATATGATACCCTGGTCAAACAGCGGATCGACCTCTTAAATATCACAAAAATAGTATACTCCCTGACTAGCTCGTCGTCAAGACCATAATAACATGACGATCAGTCTTCTGGATTTAGAGGCTTAACCCATTACCTCATAGGCTATTTTTAGATACAACCTCTTTGAATAAATCTACCGAAAAGGGGCATTAACTAGAGAAAAGGAAATTTTTCGAATTATGTAGTTTGAAACCATTGGGATAAATAAAGCTTTTGCTCCTATAGGAGCAAATGCTCTATTTATCACAACGGTTTTCACAAAGTGACTTTTACAGAGTCGTCAAAAGTCGTCAATATGAGGGAATGGGTTAAATGCTTTCATACTATTCTAACCAATTCTCTCCTGCTGACGCATTTTTGCGCCTCTGTAAAACTCATTAATTGAAATCATTGTGATAAGTAGAGCATTTGCTCCATAGGATGTCAATGAATTCAAAACTAAAATTTTTAAACTTCTCCTTTTCTATAGTTCATGCTCCGTTTCGGTGGATTAATTCAAAGAGGTTGGGTCTAGAAATAGACTAGGAGGGAATGGGTTAACCATTCTCCATAATACGCCTTTGGGAACAGAGTAAACCCAGATCAGACGGCTCCTTTAGACGCTGTCTGATCAGGGTCTGCTCTGTTTGCTTATGAAATAATATAAATATAATACTATAGTTCCGTCCTGGTAAAAAAAACAAAAACTTATTTATGATATTATAAAAAAATGCCATTTAATATGTATACAGTTCTTTCTGATAATAGTCATGGCGCATTGTATTAACCCATTCCCTCGTATTGACACCTTCTGGCGCCTCTGTAGCAGTGTGACTTTCTGTATTATATGTACATGTATATGGCGTTTTGACTGAACTCTGAAAAGTTCATAGAAAAGGTCTATATAACAAAATGCATTACATTTGCTGTGGTTAGGTTAATATGTATCGATTGCATGGATTTCGGCTTTCGAAGTAGCTAATTATCATAAGTCTGGTGTTTTTAAATAACTACCAGGTCGTAAGAATTACCCCAGGATTTTCATCACATTAGCTGACTGTATCTAGATTTTGTATTTCGAGTTTGGCCATGTGTAGGGGCATTGTAAAAAGGCTGTATGCCAGTCTAGGCACTAACTTATGAAAACATTGTTTACTACAAAAGACTAGTGGGTCATATGCAAATTATAATGTAACATAGTTCCTGATAGGTGGAAAACTAGAACAAGAATGAAAAACGACAGCTAGCCGCTGAAAAAATTGCTCGTACACTTTCTCGTTTGCAGCCGATGTGATATGAGCATTATCAATGTGTAAGCAGAAAGCTACTTTCATTCGCCGATTCTTCTTCAATTGTAAAATTAAATAATATATACGACGTATTACTGTCGGCTGCATGCCCATGCATTCGCACTAAATCACCTTGCAAAAACAGCGCAACTCTATCCGGAAATTAGGCAATTTTGTCATATGATTCTGAACATAAAACATGTCGGTTTTTTACCGCAATATACAAAAAATGAATTTTGCATGATGTATGTTATTCATCTCGTATGATCTCAACGACCTGTTTTCGTGAAGATTTCAAAATTTTATTACGGACTCGTTCTGTTTGATTCTCTACCATTATTATTACATGTATAACAAAAGTACACTGGCAAAATCGAAAAGAATTTGAAAAAATATCAACAACATAAATGAAATATTATTATACACAGTAAAGCCCATCTTAGCTGGAAGTCTAGTAGAGAAGAATTTAAATACTTTTAAGCAGGTGGCTGCTTAATGCAGGGTGATGGTCATGCAGAAAGCTCCTAGAGGAGCTTTCTGCATGACTTTCACCCTGCATTAAGCTGCCACCTTTCCCCATGACGTATATTTATACTAAATTTAACGTCCGTTAAGAGAGGTTTTACTGTAGCATTACATTTCGGATTTTGAATCCTGATCCATCTCAAATTATGTCAGCTCCAACTCTGATGTATTGATAGTTTTATAATGGGAAGAAAGAACGATCAATATGGTGGCCAGCAAGACAGATCGCAATGGTTTGTAGGGAAGACAGATGAACACAGTGACAAGAAAGATATATCACTAGAGTGGTAAGCAAGCGAGATCATGACAGTGAGTAAGCAATAAAGATCACTAGAGCAATATGCAAGAAAAATCACTACAATGATTAAGCAAGAAATATCACTACAGTGATATACAAGACAATGGGTGAACTAGAAATATCACTAGAGTGGTAAGAAAGAAATATCACTATATTGAGTGAACAAGGAGTATCATTAGACTGGTAAGCCAGAAATATCACTAGAGTGGTAAGAAAGAAAGATCACTACATTGAGTTAGCAATGAGTATCATTAGACTGGTAAGCCAGAAATATCACTAGAGTAGTAAGAACGCTCACTACAGTGACTAAGTAAGAATTACCACTAGAGTGGTAATCGCAATATATCACTACAGTGGTACATGTAAGAAAGAAAGAGCACTACAAAGGTAAACAAGAATGACCATTACAGTGAATAATAAAGAAAGATCACTACAGCGAACATGCAAGATAATTATGTTATTGCATCAAGTAAGCAGGAGATATCACTCTAGAGAAAATAGAAAGGAATATCACTAGAGTGGTAAAAATTAAAGATCACCACACTGAGTAAGCAAGACAAATCATTACAGTGAGTAGGCAAATACACTCACTACAGTAGCAAGCAAGAAGGATAATTAGAGTGAGTAAGCAAAAATATCATTGCAATGAGTAAGCTAGAATTATCACTAGAGTGGTAAGAAAGAAATGTCACTACAGTAAGTAAGCAAGAAAAACAATTACAGCATCAAGCAAGAACTATCACTATAGTGAGTAACTAAGAAGTATCACTAGAATGGTAAGCAAGACATAATTATGACACCAGTTGTAAGCAATACAGATCTCTTCAGTTGTAAGAAAGAATGTTGAAATAGTGACAGGCAAGAAAGAATGTTGAAATAGTGACATGCAAGAAAGATCACTGCCGATGTATAGAAGGAAAAATGAAAACAATGGCAAGAATGACCAGTAGGTGGTAGGCAAGAAAGATATATACAGTAGTAAGACAATCTACGCATTGGTTGTAAGACCATTGTACGATGGTGAGCAGAAATGACCACTACGATGGAAGGCAAGAAAATAATCATGGTTGGTAGAAAACATACATAGTTGCTAAGCAACATATTACAACGGATGGAAGCAAGAAAAGAATTCCATGTTAGTCAATTCATTAATACACAACAAATAGTATCATAATGATAAACATCTACAGAAGAATCTATTTTAAGCGACCTGATATTAATTGGACACAAGAATATTAAAAACGTGTAATGCTTAACCCTTTCCCTGATGAATATTCATGTTGGTACATGTAATAATGAAGTCATGCATATCAATAAGATTATTTGTTATAATGGCAAATGAACACAGAACATTTTGCCTCAGGCAGAAGCAGTAGAATCAGATCTATATTACACCATAAGCAAACAGAACAGACCCTGATCAGACGGCTCCTATAGGAGCCGTCTGATCTGGGTCTACTCTGTTCGCAGATGCGTCAAAATGCGCTTACATAAGGGAAATGGTTAATACAGGTCAAAAGTAATACAGAACGCTCTTATAGGAGCTTTCAGCATTACTTTCGATCTGTATTAAGCTACCACCTGCCTTACAGACACCTAATAAGACCTATTTTGATGGTCGCTTAAGACAGGTTCAATTGCAGTTGCTTCCTGTGTATTGTTTAATACAACCTCGAAACTGCAACAGATCAACCCATTTGCTCCCAGTGGATTCTTCCATGTTTATATATTGGATTAGTTCATTTTTTATCTAATGGATGTCTGGTCTAAAATTTCATTTTTGTTTTGTTTTATATTGAATTTCCTATCAGCAAACAGTGTAGACTCTGATCAGATACCGCATTATGCGGCGTCTGAACATAGTCTACACTGTTTGCCTACGTCCCATATATGGGATCGTGGGAGCAAATGGATTAATGATCAAATATGAGGAGTGTTTGAAAGGCAAACAGCCACTTAAACCTTTACTCCATGAATATTTTTGTAAGAAATAATGACATCATGAAAATTAATAAGCTTAATATTATAATAGCATATATACAAGACAAGTTTTAGCACTGGCAAAAATGTAGAACCAGACTTCTATATAATTCCATAAGCAAACATAACATACCCTGCATGATCAAACGATTCGTATAGGGACTTTGTGATCTTGAACTACTCCGTTGGCAAATGCGTTAAAATGCATATATTTATGGAGTAAAGGGTTCATACAGGATGAAAGTAATGCAAAAAGCTCCTATGCATCACTTTCATCCTGCATTAAGCTACAATCTGTCTTTAAACTAACTCCAGAATTAGCTTTAAGTGGTCATTTTTGTATGGATGTGTTTTAACATTTCCTCCTCTCCAATACTGGAGTACTAACAGTGATGAGAAAATGTTAATAACCATTCTCGCGCTAAGCGCGACTTGATTCTTGTTTGCAAACAGCTTGTATCCAGATGAGACGCCGAGTAACTCGGCGTCTCATTAGGATCTAAACTGTTTGACACTCGATAAATAGAATCTGAAAAATTTGAAGGAATCGAATGTATGTAAAAAGTTTAACAGAACAGGGTGTTAGCAGACTTTGCTGTGTTTTTTTCCCAGCATGATAAGCGTTGGAAATAATTATAACAAAGTAAAAGAAACGCTTACATTGTAATAACTTCTGAACGGAAAAGAGAAAAGTTGAAAAGTGTTCCCAAACGTTAAGGTTTAAGATTATATATAGCCATCATTCATCTTTCTGTAATATCGACCAAATTATGCAACAATTTTCTCTGTTTTCATTAGCTTTGACTTCCTATAATTTTCAGTTTGTATTCATTTATTTCTAAGCACCGTACAAAGAAACAGTAAATGGCCGTCGTTGACGGTTCACATTTCAATGGCTTATCAGATTTCTCTTCTTCATTGTCCCATTAGCTTCCAATTAAAATGGGCTTTTTTCGGTAATTAATTCCATGGAGTTTAATTAAAACTGTTTTATAAAAAAGGGCAAATATGAACCTGCGTGAGAAATTCTTCCGTATCCTCAAACTTACATTAAAACTCAGTTTATCATTTCTGCCAGCCTGAACACACAGATTACTTGTCGTCTTCAAGTCGGGTAGCTTGCCTTAGTTGTCTTAACCTTCAACTCCATAAATACGTCTTTCTACGCCTTTGTAAACAGAGTAGACCCAGATCAGATAGGAGCCGCCTGATCAGGGTCTGCTCTGTTTGCTTATGGTATAATAAAGATATTATTCTAGAGTTTCTGTCATGGCCCAAAATTCCTGTGTTCATGTGTTATTTTAGCAAATTAGTCGAATTAATATTCATGACGTCAAGTAAATATGAACCGAATATACAATGACGTCACTATTACCCCTTTATTTCATAGCTTTTCATGCCAAAAATAATGACATCGTGTACATCAATTAACCCTTTCCCTGTTCTATGTTTATTTCAAATTTCAATACCTACCGAATATTCATAGACAATATAGTAACTATGAAATTTGGAAGGTAGACTATTGTAGCCATTTTAGAAGATAAAGAAACAGATATTTCAAATTGCATTATCAAACAGAGCAGACTGTGATCAGACGGTTCCTCTAGGAACCGTCTGATCTAGGTCTACTCTGTTTGCAAATGTGTGAAAACACGTTTACATGGGGGAAAGGGCTAACTGTATTGTAATGAAAGGTACCCTTATGTCACATCTTCATATAGTTTAGTAAAAATAAACCCTTGTGTGTACGTGTACAACGATATTTCTTTGCAAAGTATCGGCATACATGCACAAGAGTTGTTCAGATGAAGGGCGTGTTTACATACGAGAACCTCGCGTTGACACTTCTACCCTGAACCAAACTGCTAATCATTGCCTGTTTCACGGCTATTTAGGGCACTTGTGGGTATTTATAGGCTATGGATATATCATGTACTTCAATGCATAGCTCGGTCTTACCTTAATATGTATTGAATTGCCATGATAACTCCAAGAATCTGTAGCTTGTTTACACTTTGAAACCGCCATTTCCTGTTGGTAAGCATGGCACTGATAATTCATGTTCAACTATTGGCGCCGTCTTTACTCAGGATTGTAACACTGTGGCAGTCTTAAATATGTTGCCCTTGCTTAATGAATGATTTGTAGGCATTTAATATTTACTCTGGACAGTGTTAGTCCAGTTTCAACTAGAAATGATCGTTCTCAAGACCAGGAGAACGGAGAGCTATATTTGATACGGCGGAGGGGTTTTCCGCATGGATTTCGTCGCACTGCAGCTGATTGGACGAGGATGTCGTAATGGGCTAATACCGCATTCTCATTGGATAGGGAGGCAGATTACCGCTGTGATGCAACCAGCAAATATCATGACGCAAGCTTCTATATAAGTAAGCGGGAAACCGAGCGCCGTGAGCTTCCAAACTTACAATAACACTTTACTGCATCACTCTACTGTATAGCAGGAATATTAAGATGACTAGCTTAAGCCACCCAGTGGAAATGTAAATACAAACTATATTATAAACATATAACAAATATACGTCCTTTATTTATATAAATTATTCATAACCGTAAATCTACTCTGGCGTTAAACAGGGACCACTATAGACCGTGACGCATCTCGGAATCTAGATCTACACTGTTGACCTTTGAATAGACTGCATTCAGACTCTATAGCGAAGGCATTGATATATTATAAAGCATAAATGACAGTTTCAATTAGTCAGTTATTATTCATTTGATATCTAGATCTGCATAAATTTATTTATCCTTTAAATAAATTGTTAAACTTGTTCAGCGAATGTTTTCCTGATCGGTTTGCCAACCCCACCCGTTCTCGTAACCTTACACTCTGGATCCGTCGTTAGGCTTATGAGGAAAACAAACACACGCGACCAGCGTGCGTGCGTAACAATGGTGTCAGAACTGAGGGATGTTAATTTATTTTAACGCAAAATACGAGCCTACAGATATTTATTTAAAACACAGGCCACGGCAGCCAACCTGCATACGGATTAATAGCGTGCGGATTCAGGCACTGTACGGATTTTCGGCCGTGCGGAATTTTGATGTGCGGAATTTTGCTGACTGTGCGGATCTTACCTGTACGGAATTACGGATTTTGATCGTGCGGATTTTCCAAACAGTACGGATTTTATCTTGCGGATTTTCCCGGGAATTGAACGGAATTCCGGACGTGCGGATTTTGTAAACTTTGTGGATCCGTCCTGTGTGTATTCGTAGCGAGAGAGGACATATATACACGATCTTTTTTAAGGCAACGTCGGGGTGAGAACTTCCTATGCACACGTTTTGAAGTATTTAATATTGTCCAAGTGTAAAGTTGTTGGACACAACCAATTATTTTCAGCATTTATTGCAGCATCTTTGTTTAGCCATCTTAATATTCCTGCACAGTTGGTAATTGTCTGCATTATTATAGGAAGCTCAACTACCATCGCAAATAATGTCAGACAACCAGGACTCCGACTCTGAAATCAATTTCAATTTTAACAACCAGCAAGCGGATCCTGTACAAGAGTACGAAAGGGGTGAGATGGATGAACCTGGGGACCATGAATATGTCAGAAGGGAGAGAGGAAACGGTAACATAAGACACAAGGCGGCTCCGCACATAAAACCAGATCCATACACGGGAGAAGAGGACTGGGACCAATATATCTCTTACTTTGAAGAGTGCGCTGAATTGTGCCAATGGTCCGAAAGAGAAAAGTTACTTTATTTGGCAACTTCTTTGAAGCAGCAGGCCAGGGTCCACTATAGTTCCCTGCCTCACGGGGAGAAGAATTCATACAGGTCTTTGGTATTTAATTTAGGACAGCGTTTTGGGAGTAAGCGGCAGCAGAGCCGCTGGATTTCTAAGCTACAGAATAGAGCTAGGGGGAGAAACGAGACAATAGGGGCATTCGGGGATGAGATCCGTCTGTATTCACAAAAAGCATATGTGACCTTAGACAGGGAGGCACAAGAGATGCTGGCCTTGCAACAATTCTATAAGAATGTCTCGCCTGAGATGAGGTGCAGGCTCATGGACAGAGACTGTAGGACCATTAGGGAGGCAGTAGAGATTGTTGAGCGCTATGAAGAGGTGATGGGGAAGACGGATGTGAATGCTAGGTCTCAAGTTCGAAGTGTATCTAGCTCGGGATTTTCATCAGGCGAAAATAGCCACATTGATAAGCGTGAATGTGGGAAGCAAGGGGATGAAATTGAGGGGATAAAAAGTAGCCTTAGAAAGATAGAGCAACGTCTCCAGAAGTTGGAGACTAGGGGTCAGTCAAGGAATTTGAATTCTTCTAGAACGTGTTACCAATGTGGATCGAGCGATCATTTGTACAGAGATTGTCCAAAGAAAAAGCCAAATAGGTGGAAGTCCTCTAGGAACCAGGGAAACAGGAAGTTTTCCGGTGGATTTGAGCAGGAGGGCTCTCCTTGACAAATATAACTTCATGGCACTGGAAGGAGCTGCAAGGCCTAAGCCAGAAAGTACTAAGCACAAAGCAGATGCCAAGCTGAGATATTATAACTTTCAGTATATTAGGAATGTTGCCAGAGGATCAGTGTTGGACACACGCGTTTCCAGAAGTATACTGACGTCAATGGAACGCGCTGACAGATGGCGGGACACTGACAGGATGACAGCATTACTTGACAGTGCGAATATTAAACTCAGGGTTTGACAGTACACTGGGAATATATATAAATGGGACCAGTGGGGTTTCTGGGAGAACAGGAGACAAAATAACACAGTGTTTTAATAATATATTCTTTATTAATTGATAGACAACAAAGCCATGGTATCTTTTTCAGTCTTTTATTTCTATTTAAATGTGTGAGATCCATAGTAATGGCAAAATAACAAGTTTAAACATGCATTGTGTTTAATTATGTTGTATAATCCAGGAGGATTATGTAATAAGGGAGGGGGAAGTGTAATGAAAGGTACCCTTATGTCACATCTTCATATAGTTTAGTAAAAATAAACCCTTGTGTGTACGTGTACAACGATATTTCTTTGCAAAGTATCGGCATACATGCACAAGAGTTGTTCAGATGAAGGGCGTGTTTACATACGAGAACCTCGCGTTGACACTTCTACCCTGAACCAAACTGCTAATCATTGCCTGTTTCACGGCTATTTAGGGCACTTGTGGGTATTTATAGGCTATGGATATATCATGTACTTCAATGCATAGCTCGGTCTTACCTTAATATGTATTGAATTGCCATGATAACTCCAAGAATCTGTAGCTTGTTTACACTTTGAAACCGCCATTTCCTGTTGGTAAGCATGGCACTGATAATTCATGTTCAACTATTGGCGCCGTCTTTACTCAGGATTGTAACACTGTGGCAGTCTTAAATATGCTGCCCTTGCTTAATGAATGATTTGTAGGCATTTAATATTTACTCTGGACAGTGTTAGTCCAGTTTCAACTAGAAATGATCGTTCTCAAGACCAGGAGAACGGAGAGCTATATTTGATACGGCGGAGGGGTTTTCCGCATGGATTTCGTCGCACTGCAGCTGATTGGACGAGGATGTCGTAATGGGCTAATACCGCATTCTCATTGGATAGGGAGGCAGATTACCGCTGTGATGCAACCAGCAAATATCATGACGCAAGCTTCTATATAAGTAAGCGGGAAACCGAGCGCCGTGAGCTTCCAAACTTACAATAACACTTTACTGCATCACTCTACTGTATAGCAGGAATATTAAGATGACTAGCTTAAGCCACCCAGTGGAAATGTAAATACAAACTATATTATAAACATATAACAAATATACGTCCTTTATTTATATAAATTATTCATAACCGTAAATCTACTCTGGCGTTAAACAGGGACCACTATAGACCGTGACGCATCTCGGAATCTAGATCTACACTGTTGACCTTTGAATAGACTGCATTCAGACTCTATAGCGAAGGCATTGATATATTATAAAGCATAAATGACAGTTTCAATTAGTCAGTTATTATTCATTTGATATCTAGATCTGCATAAATTTATTTATCCTTTAAATAAATTGTTAAACTTGTTCAGCGAATGTTGTCCTGATCGGTTTGCCAACCCCACCCGTTCTCGTAACCTTACACTCTGGATCCGTCGTTAGGCTTATGAGGAAAACAAACACACGCGACCAGCGTGCGTGCGTAACAGTATTTTTATAGTGGCTCCGA
Organism: Azorinus chamasolen; assembly: GCA_963576725.1. Taxonomy (NCBI): domain Eukaryota; kingdom Metazoa; phylum Mollusca; class Bivalvia; order Cardiida; family Solecurtidae; genus Azorinus; species Azorinus chamasolen. Next base: position 29,200,835 of record OY755249.1, read on the forward strand.
ACAAGGGACGTTTTATCATGATAGAAACTGCCGAATCAGATCTTTATTATTTCATAAGCAAACAGAGTAGACCATGACCAGTTTGAGCGCTATCTGGATCTACTCTGTTTGAAAAGACGGAAAAGAGCGTATTTATGGAGTAAAATGTTAACGAAGTGTAAATGTTAGTTTGGGAGCTTTCTGCAGGTTTTTTACACTGCATTAATCATTATCCACCTGATAAAAACTCATTTTTACGCCTATGTGGACAGAGTAGACCCAGATCACATGGCTCCTGTAGAAGCCATCTGATCAGGTCCTGCTCTGGTTGTCAATTGAATGATAAAGTGAATGTATCTGCAAAAGTCCATCAACTGTGCATAAACGGCACTGTGTCAGTTTTGTCAAATATAGATTGCTCCAAACAATATCATATATATAATCGCAATTTGACATTAGAAGTTTGATATGACCCGATTTCATTTGTTAATGGTTAAACACAGTTGCTTGATTAATTAACACATTACCCCCTAGTGACGCATTTTTGCGCCTCTAAAAAATTTACATTGTGAAACCATTGTGATAAATAGAGCATTTGCTCCATAGGAGCAAATGCTCTATTTATCACAATAGTTTCAATACTACACAATTCTAAAACTCTCCTTTTCTATAGTTAATGCTCCTTTTCGGTAGATTAATTAGAAAAGGTTGGGTCTAAAAATAGCCTAGGAGATAATGAGTTAAAGTAGTGTTATACAGACTTAGAGACAGTACTTTATCCACTTGCTCCATTAAGTACGCCTTTCTACATGAGTAGACCCATATGAGACAGCTCCTGCAGGCGCCGTCTGATCAGGACCTGCTCGGTTTGCTTATGGCGTAATATAGATATGATTCTGCAGTTTCTGCCATGGCCAACACTGTCAATGTCCTTGTGCTATTATAACAACTGATCTAATATTCTCTCACATGAAGTATATAGGGGTTAAGCCAGTTTGTCTCTAAATATAGGCCGGTCGTGTAGCATGCTGGCCCGAACAAAGTACGAGACCAGGCACTGTAGACATGTTAACCCATTACCTCATAGGCTATTTTTAGATACAACCTCTTTGAATAAATCTATCGAAAAGGAGCATCAACTAGAGAAAAGGAACATTTTAGAAATTTGTAGTTTGAAACCATTGTGATAAATAGAGCATTTGCTCCTATAGGAGTAAATGCTCTATTTATCACAATGGTTTCACAAAGTAACTTTTACAGAGCCGTCAATATCAAGGAATGGGTTAACAATTATCTCGTAAACAACGACCAGACTCGCATAAATTACAAACATCTTGGATCCAGATGAGACGCCGAGTAACTTGGCGTCTCGTCTAAGCTTTTTGACATTCGGTCAACAGTATCTCAAAAGAGTAAACTATTCTCTTGCTGAATTCTAAAATACATTGTTCCGTCTTTATCCATGTACAGACTGTACTATAATTACCTATATCTTCACTGTTAATGAATATTTCTTTGTGCAATCACTTCTGGGGTGTGCACTGGCTGCACAATCAAATATGCCTGCTTGACTACTACGTTTTCATTGTAAATAGTGCGGACCCTGATGAGACAGCTCCTGCAGGAGGTGTCTCATCAGGGTCCGCACTATTTACAGGAAGACCCTGATGGAGCTGTCTGGTTAGGGGCTTTACTATTTACAGGTAGGTATATTGAACAGCAAGAGAGGGGTTAATCAAACCAGATGTCAAAATTAAACAGATCAAAACTTGATGAGACATTAGTTTTGCAATGGGATAAGGGATATTCTTTTCACTCTCTGAAAAATGTCGTCTGCTCATACCGTCGTGGACTGGTTAACCCTCTCACTGTTCTATATTTACTCCAAATTTCAAAACCTACTGAATATTCATGGACAAAACATTGTAGCTATTTTAGAAAGAAAAGAAACAATATCTTTCAAAATTTCACTAGCAAACAGAGCAGACCCTGATAAGATGGCTCCTATAGGAGCCGTCTGATCTGGGTCGTCTCTGTTTGCAAATGCGTGAAAACACGTTTGTATGAAAGAAAAGGTTAACAATTAGCCAGGTGTCAAACAATTTGGATTCTTGGGACACGACGAGCTTCTCTGTGTCTGATCTGGATCCAAGCTGTTTGTAAATGCTTATCAGGCCGCATTTAGCACGATTAAGGTGAACAAAGAGACGTTAGTATTTCGTATGTTCAGCTAAAATCCTTTCAATCTTAAATTATCAGATTGGAATAGCCCATCAGTGTTTAACTATAGAGTCCACTAAGTATAAAAGGTGTAAACTTGCTAAATTATATTGAATGACAAACAGTGCAGACCCTGATCAGGGGGCTCCTCTAGGAGCCCTCTGATCTGGGTCTACACTGTTTGCAAGCGACAATGCATGCGTATGTCGGGATGAAAGGGTCGAAAGCGCAATAAAAGGCAACACAATATTCATCTATATTAAAGCGTAAGATATAATAAATTTATTCAGTAAATTATACGCCAGCAAAAGTTGCTGTACCGTAACTTGAGTGTTCATTTTCCCACGCTCAGCTCAGAGAAATATTTGACAAGTTACCTTATAACTCGCCAAAGGCGAATTTGCGATTTATATTTTCAGACAGTTTGGCTCCAGATTAGACGCCGACTAGCACGGCGGCTAATAAAGACCTGTGGCTGTCATATTGTGTATTAAATTTTGTACAGGAAGAAAACATAACTTGTAAGTAAAACAAATTTAAAGGCAACAAAACATTTTACAAGATGGCAATTTGCTTAACTTTAAAGGTCGGTTTGTCGTCAATATGGTTTGCTTGCAGTCAGCAGAAGATTTTAAAAAAGTTATCACTTTCTATGACTGTCATTAGTCGTGTTATGCTAAGTGCGACTCGACTCGCATTTGCAAGCAGCTTGAATACAGTTGAGACCCCCGACTAATTCGGGTCTTATCAGGATCCAATCTGACACCCCGACTAATGCGGGTCTGATCAGGATCCAATCTGACACCCCGACTAATGCGGGTTTCATCAGGAACCAATCTGACACCCCGACTAATTCGGATCTGATCAGGATCAAACCTGACACCCGGCCAATAGTTGCTCAACATTTTGAACGAAGTCAGTTAACCCTTCTCTTGCTGAATTTTAAAATACATGTCTCCTTCTTTACCCATGCCCTGTTGTATAATTACATATATCTTCACTGTGTACAAGTTTTTCGCTGTGCATTCACTGCTGTTGAGTGCACTAGTTGCACAATCAACTTGTAAATAGTGCAGACCCTGATGAGACAGTTCCTGCAGGAGCTGTCTCATCTGGGTCTTCACTATTTGCAGGTAGGTATATTGACGTGAATAGCAAGTGAAGGGTTAAAATTGAGCCAGATCAGAGTTAGTGCAATCATCATTTTAGACATGATAAGATTAACCTTTAGCCTGCTGAGTAGAATTGTATGTGCAGAAAATGTAATCGATCTCAGTTGTCACTGTTCATTTATCTTGCATTTCTTTTCAACAGCACGGCCAGAGTATCAAATAGTTTGGATCCAGATGAGACGCCGAGTTACTCGGCGACTCATCTGGATCCAAACTGTTTGCAAAGGTAATCACTCATCAGCCTGCAGCTTTCCTTGTTGAACCTTCATTATGAATATGTATTAGCTATTTTTATAATGATATATGTATATAGGAGTTTATGGTAATTGTGTAAACTATTATAGTTTTATAAGCAAACAGAACAGACCCTGATCTTGGTCTACTCTGTTTGCAAATGCGTAAAAAGGCGTTTGAAGGAAAGGGTTAAATTCAAAAACAAGCAAACTAAACTGACACTTAATATCACTCACAAAACAGAAACTTTCCCTATTCTATGTTTATTACAAATTTCAGTACGTTTTGATGGACAAAATATTTAGAATGAAATGTGAAATGTGGAACATTGTATCCGTTTTAGAACGCATAGAAACAGATCTATCAAATTGCATTAGCAAACAGAGTAGACCCAGAGCTGTCTGATCCGGGTCTACTGTGTTTTCAGATACGTGAAAACACTTTTGTATGAGGGAAACAGGCGCGGATTTAGAGGGGTGGAGCCGGCGTACGCCCCACCCCTTAAAATTGCCAAAACAATTTTTTAGTAATATTTTAGATCTATATACAGTAAATCCCTCTATAACGACCACTAAATTGTGTTAATAAGTTGGTATTTAGAGCAGGTGACTGCTTAAAGCAAGGTGAAAGTAAAACAGAACGCTCCCATAGGAGCGTTCTGTTTTACTTTCACCTTGCTTTAAGCAGCCACCTGCCTTTAACACATCTCTTTTTCAACATGTATTACAAGCGCACTATTTATTTATGTAATCAAACATAAAAATCTAAACCTCCCCTCAAAAAAACTTCTACGCCCCCACCCCGACCCTAATCTGAAATCCTTGATCCGCACCTGGGAAAGGATTAGTGGCAAATAGCTGTAAACATCGTTCAGTAATTTCAGGCCTTATCTCTTTGAATAAATCTACTGAAAAGGAATATTTACAAGCAAAACGTGATTTTGTAGAATTGTGTAGTTTTGAAACTGTTGTGATAAATAGAGCATTTGCTCCTATGGAGCAAATGTTTTATTTAACAAAGGTTTTTTACTTGAAGCATCCAAAAGCGTCAATGTGGGGGAATGGGAAAATGTCTTTGCAAACAGCGTAGACTCAAACCAGACAGTTCCTGTTGAATTAGTTATGGTCAGACATTGTACATTTTGTGTGATGACATTATTCCTAATTATATTACCTCTAGTGTATTGTATCAAAATCGACTACATCATATATTGGGAGTACTTCTGTTTCAATCGTGTTTCAATGAATATAATTCGTTGGGTCATTTCGAGTGCGCCCTGGTGGTCAGTTTTCAAAGTGAACACTAGTTTACTCTAGGTTTTTATTCTAATCCATTCCCTCCTAGACTATTTTAAGACCCACCCTCTTTGAACTAATTGGACGCTCCAGAGAGAGGGGAGCGGATATAGACAAACGCGGGCGCGATGCCCTACTCTTATTATCTCCGGTTCTTTTAGATGACCATTCCAAAGCACTGATACATCGGAACGAAGTTTATAAAGTGTCATCTGACGGTCGTACGTCTGGTCGTACGGGCTTTAGTAAGACGAACTCGAGATGACTACTGAATGCTCAAAGTTAAGCAATGCCAACTATCATTTGGATTTGCACTAAAGAGAGAAAAAAAGATAATTTACTTTGATTTTTTAAGTATTCAAATCGACAGGAAGCTAGGATAGAATGTCTCAACTCTCAACATCTGTTTCGCTCGTTGCAATGAAATAAGATCACCAGGTGACAGCACTTTATCATCTTTTTTTTTACTGATGATGTCTTACCAAGTCAAATATGCAGACCTTATACTGTAGCAACCCTATAAATAAGACCTTTATAAAGACGAATTTAGGTCTTTGTAGACAGGTGGTTGCTTAATGCAGGTTGAAAGTCATGCAGGAGCTTCTGCATGACTTTCATCATGCATTAAGCTGCCATCTGTATTTAAGACCGGTTCTAATACTAACATGTTCGCCCGGTATGCATTAGTTTTGCTGTAGTTTGTATATTGACATATATATAAGCTTACATGTGAGTTAGACATGGTAGATTGCGTTACTGCTAACGAAAACGAAGAGTCTTTAGTTCCTACTTTGATATAAAACGGCAATGGTAACGATGTCAAATACGGTGGAAGTCGCACAAGTAACAGTGTTGTTGTTTTATTGCTGTTGTTGTCGAAATACACGAAAGGTAGTCATTTACTACTTAGGAGAGATCAAGATAACGACAAATGATGTTGTAGAAAATAACGATTTCCCTTATAATGAAGATAATTATAAAATTCTCACTGAAGCTCCTACATATATATATTACATATTTTATTTATTTAGTCTCATCCATGTACATACATAAAACGCTACAAACATAGAATGTTAACCAACATAACTGTGTACACAGCCGTTCTTTGAAGAATTATAAGAGACTCTAAATTGATATATCATAACTCATTGCGCAAAGCAACACCTATTTACAGATAGTAAAACCATGTGATTCTAGATAAGCTCATGTTAAGAACTGCAACAACTCCCATGTTCTCTATGGCGTGGGCGTTGTCGTTGCACGATATTTCAGAACTCTATCTTTACAAAACATTTTAACTTTCAAATAAATCGAGTTTTACCCAGATTCATTTCTACAGTTTGTGCATGATTATAAGGTATGTATCACATATAGTAAAACCTCTCTATAACAGCCACTAAATTAAATCAAGTAGTTTAAAGCAACCACCTGCCCTAAATACCAACTAATTAACACAATAATAAATTATTTAGTGGTCGTTATAGATAGGTTTAACTGTATTTTATTGACCTTTTACCTATGTGATAATGACCGAGAAAGAGGGTGTAAAACTTTATATTATACAGTTATTCTTGTTATTATAAGGTGGTCATCTCAGTATAATAATGGACCTGGCCGATGTAATACTGACCGAGAAAGAGGGTCATAAAAGTTCATATAACCCAATTAGGTACTATAATGATGGCGAGGTGAATATCCCGGTTTATCGAACTGGTCAATGTGATATCGTCCGACAAAAAGGGCGTAAAACGTTCATATTATACAATTATTGTATTATGACGAGGTGACCGAGAATGAGGACGTAAACCCTTATATATCAAAAAGTTAGTGTGCTAAACTTTTTTAAGACCAGTTTCTTTCAAATAGATGGGCACTCTATCAAAAACACCAAAGTGTCATTTTTTCGATCTCAGGACGTCAAGGAACTTTAACATCCACGTTTATGGACCTGGTCAATGTGATATTGCCGTAAACCTTTGTTATAAAAATTAAAGCAGTATGATAATGAATTAAATTTCCCAGTCTAAAACTCTTGGTCAAATTCTCTTTAGCGATGTCCATATGCTTTATTTTACTACATGAGGATTTCTTACCCTTAGGCTACAGGCCCCGCAAATTGTGTTTTTGAATCTTGCCATCGTTTCGTGGTTAATAGTGTTATATATTAACCCATTTCCTGTTGAATATTCATGTAAAAAACAATGGCATGAATATTTATCAGCTGATTGTACGATAGCATGTATAGACAGGATTAATTGGTTTGGGTAAAAACTGTAGAATCACTCATAAGCAAATAGAACAGACCCTGATATAGGAGCCGTCTGATCTGTGTCTGCTCTGAAAAGGCGTGATATAGAGGATCTGTTGCGAGTTGTCTTTTAAGATCACATGTTCCTAAACGAACCTTAGAAAATGTCATTAAGCGAGCCTTGGCGAGCTTAATAACATTTTCTTGGTGAGTTTAGAAACATGTGATCTTAAAAACAACGAACATCAGATTATTTTTCTCACATATCAAAAAAGTGTATTTCCGCCGTTTAAATGACATATAAACATAGGTTTCCATGGCTTGACGTCATATATGACGTCATACGTTCTAAAGTGATCTTATTTTATGGTGATGTGATTTACATACTTCGTAGAATTATTGGACATACCCATTTTCTCACTTTGTTCATCAAATATATAAAACAATTCATTAAAAAGGGATATGATCCTGTATTATTACAACATACTGCATGTTTGGTTGTGAACCCTTTTACAGTTGGCAATCACGCTGGCCTCTTTGCATGTACGCCGACAAGAAAGGTTTAGTACTCTATGAAGGCGACCTCTTAAATCCAGAAATGGAAGGAGAACGTCGGATATCTGTACTATTTCATTTTTGTCGTACCCTTTATTACTTTTCTACAGTTACTCTGTTTGCAGCTCAATCATTGAGTACACTGGCGATAGGTGGATACAGTATGTTCAATTAAATGTTTTTTTGTTATACATGCACTTTACCACTGTATTTGCTGTCGCGGTTGTTGTAGATTAGTCGGAGAGGGGATACGTTTATTTACACTGTTTGTCTTTTAGGATGGGGATGGAATAAGGGTGAGGTTGGGCGCCCATAAACCGGTTTAAACCCCCGGTGACTTTTGTCACTGACCGTTCCAAGGCGGTACTTCCATCTTCCTCCTATTGTATGTTTGTTTTGTCTTTGTGCGTCTCTTGTTGTTTTTTCTACCCATGTACATTTGCTGTTTCCTTGTGTTGCTGTTCGGGCGAGTGTTTGTTCTGTATGTGGTATTTCCTGCATGACTCAATTTTGTACTTTTACACGTGTTACAGATAAGGAAATCTTAACCTGTTGTTCTAACTCGGAGATAAGGGAAGGTATGTGAGAAAAGACAGTATTACGCTACTATAACGTGACTTTATTGTAAACATCTTACATCAATGAAAAACCAGAAAATCTAATTGAATTACATACAGCTGCTAAAATACCTAAACACGGACACAGAGCGGTGACGCAGTTCGTTATGTCCCACAATTTATGTGGCACTTTTTTCACTATTCCGTTTGTCTATACGTACGTAAAATGTGTGGAATATATGTTGAATTAATTCTTCCGACATCGTTTATCGGAATATTCCAACTTCTCAGAGATGGCCTATCTTGATGTATACCTATGCCCATAAAGGAATGAATTACAGCTACAATCTTTTTTTCTCGGAATGATGACCCTTTGTCAGTTGGCCTTCTTAATACAGCAACATTTTCGACATTATTTATATAGTACAATACCTTGTGTGTCGAAATCCTCCAACACCATCAGTCAGAAGTGTTTCAAACTTTAATAACAGATGAACAACAGTGATGTGAAGATAATGTCTGCAGAAATAATTTTCAGATGCCCTTTTGTTTTGTTCTGTAAGATATAGTGCAAAACTGTATGTGTTCAACATTTCTGTTTGTTTGGAAACTTAGACAGATGAACAGATGATAATGTAGATGTGTAAAAATAAGGGATTCAAGCTGTGATTATTTTTGACAGAATTATGATGCTTTGTTGTCACATGACATGGTCACACGCCGTAACCGTGACGGGGGTCATATACAGTAAAACCTCGATTATCCGAACACTTAAATACGTATTATCACCGATCTTTAAGACAGGTGGCAGCTTAATGCATGGTGAAAGTCATGCAGAAAGCTCCTCTAGGAGCTTTCTGCATGACTTTCATCATGCATTAAGCAGCCGCCTGCCTAAAAGGGTCTAAATTCGTTTATAACGAAAATTCGAATAATCGAGATTTTACTGTATATCATATGAACATAATTCTGGTTTTTTAACAAAATCACTATCTACAGACTATTACCCAATCTTATCACAGCAATCTAGAATCCGTATTATAACATAATATATTAGTTATTATGTGCGCGAAATACCGTCGTTATATATGCCCGATATTTATCAGCAAATATATCGATGATTGATATCGTGAAAATTTGTTATGTTGTTTTGTTAATGTTAACCATTTCCCCGTGTAGTATTCATGTGAGAAATAATGACATCATGAAAAAGTATTAGTAACTCGGCGTCTCATCAGGATCCAATCTGTTTGACACTCGGTCAATAGTTTCTCAAAAACTTGATGGAATTTGAAAGTTTCAAAATTTGTACAGATCCCAGTTTGAGGATATATTATTTTTTACACAGCCGGGTAATGCATAAATTATTGGGTTTATCAAATTGATTGAAAGCCGATGAAAATCTCGACAAGCCGTTGTCAAATCCAAAATAAATCACTGCCTCTGTTGCATTACGTAGATTCTTCGTATAAGTAGTCTTCCCATACAGGAGCAAATTGACGCAGAGTAAAAGTAAAACTCATTTTATATTCTAGTTATCTTGCCTGTATATGCTGATTTTCACCGGAGTATCAAATTAGTGAACATTATTTAATACGACGTGACAGGTCAATAAAGATGGGTTATCTTTACCACCACGGAACTCCTGATTGGTTTGCATTCAAGTTTCTCTATTCGCCCTTCACCAGCTAATCTCGATTGGACATTATCATTTGCAAATAGATTGGATCCAGATGAGACGCCGAGTAACTCGGCGTCTCATCAGGATCCAATTTGTTTGACGCTCAGTCAATAGTTTTTTTTAAACTTTGATCAAGCCGGAAGTGGTCAGAATTGTACGATATCCAAATTTAAGAAGACAGCATATTTTTTACAGCGGGTTAAAGGCAAGTGTCAGTTTCGTTCAACTTTTCAGCATATGTATGCATTTCTTACCAAGGCATTCATCATTCAGTCAAAGGAACGTCAGTCCTGAAACACAGGATAGGAATACTTATCTCCTTCGCCACCTTAAGCATATCCTATATAGCCTTTGCAAACCGATTGGATCCAGAGCAGATGCCGAGTGACTCGGCGTCTCCTCGGGATCCAAACGGTTTGACAATGACAGTGATTTTTGTGAAGAAATTGATTGAAGAAAATACAAGTTTTAACCCTTCGCTTGCTATTCGCGTCAATATACCTACCTGTAAATAGTGAAGAACCAGATGAGACAGCTCCTGCAGGAGCTGTCTCATCAGGGTCTGCACTATTTACAAGTTGATTGTGCAACCAGTGCACTCCACAGCAGTGACTGCACAGCGAAATACGTATACACAGTGAAGATATATGTAATTATACAACAGGGCATGGGTAAAGAAGGAGAAATATATTTTAAAATTCAGCAAGCGAAGAGTTAAACCTGAAGCAGACGATAAACTTAGCAGATGAAATTCATTTAGCGGCGAAAGCGTTACGTCGTTGTTATGTACTCTTTGTGAACCTTTACAAGAACGTTTCACGGCGCCATTGTGAGATAGATCTAACTGTTGCGAAAAAGTTTGATTCCTGGTCCTAAGCTTATAAAATTATATTCCCTTACTTTGAGATAATTTTCCAGCACCTATTTGGTCAGATTTTGAGATACTTGAAAATGTACTCAGACTTTATAACATCGAACCCAGATGAAATGCCTAGTAATTATGAATTTACAGTATCTTTGTGTTATATATTTATCATGCTGTCTGCTTAAACTCAGACCTATTGTAATTTTTACCAACTTTCAAATCGTTCAGCATTATGTTTCATAATTAAACCGAAGTTTTCCAAAACGTTGCAAGTGTTTAGACATCTTTATGTTTATATTCCTTTAACCCTTCGCTTGCTATTCACGTCAATATACCTACCTGTAAATAGTGAAGACCCAGATGAGACAGCTCCTGCAGGAGCTGTCTCATCAGGGTCTGCACTATTTACAAGTTGATTGTGCAACCAGTGCACTCCACAGCAGTGATTACACGGCGAAATACTTGTACACAGTGAATATATATGTAATTATACAACAGGGCATGGGTAAAGAAGGAGAAATGCATTTTAAAAATCAGCAAGCGAATGGTTAAAACAACTAGAACTATCACTAAAGGTGATGAAATACCCCCGCTAAACTGTCTTGATCGCGAATCAAACAAAATTTAAAAAGGACCATACTTCTGTCAAAATGTTTGACAGAGTTATGTACTCTTGCCTACAGATGAAGCTTGTGATGGTGAACACGTGCTCCAAGTTTCAAAGCTTTATCTCACAGGGTTATGAAAATAAATGGACTTTAACAAAAAACTTAAACAAAAAAAATAAGATAAAAAGGGCCAAACTTCTGTCAAAATGCTTGACAGAGTTATGTACTATTGGCTACAGATGAAGATTGTGATGATAGACAAGTGTGTTAAGTTTCAAAGCTTTATCTCAAAGGTTTATATAAATAAATGGACTTAACCAGGTTATGCCACGGACAGACAGACATACCAATCATAAAAAGGGCCATACTTCTGTCAAAATGTTTGACAGAGTTATGTACCCTTGCCTGCAGATGAAGCTTGTGCTGGTAGACAAGTGTGTAAAATTTCAAAGCTTTATCTAAAAGGGTTATGTAAATAAGTGGAGTTAACCAGGTTGTGCCACGGACGGGCATGCCATGGACAGACAGACAGACCAACCGCCCAATCAACCAACCGACCAACACACTGACTCCTATATACCCCCTCTCAAACTTCGTTTGCGATGGTATAATGGGGTATTTTTATATGCTTATGTTACATTTTTACTTCTTACAGATTCGTTAAAGTTTTTCTAAGGAAATATTAACTGGGAGTCAAAACGCATGGTTCCTGATGAGAAGTCGAGTTTTAAGCGACCATCGACTGAATTAACCCATTCTGTCGCATTTATGGAGTAAAGGGTTAATAAGATGTGTGCGATAATTGAAGTTTCTAGATACAGTTCAACTTCGATATCTCAAACTCGGATAACTTGAACTTCGGGATAACTCGAACGACAAGTCCAATCCTTCCAAAACTAACACTACAGAATTGCTCTAAAACGTATCTCTACATATATCTAGAAACACATGTGACAGCTTAATACAGGTATATAGTAATGCTGAAGACCTGTATTAGGCTGTGGTTTTGACAAATCGTTCAGATTTTTAAAAAAATCGGATGACTAGAACATCCGTTACCTCGAACTAATTTGTACGGTCCTTTGAAGTTCGACTTATCGAAGTTCAACTGTAGTTTGAAGATAATGTCTTCAGCGATCACTTGGTTGTGAAAAGAAAATGACGTCTCACACATGCTTTCCTTGAACCCTTTATCTCATTAATATTCATGATGTCATGAATATTAATTAGATATTTTTCATTATAAATAATTCTTATAAACACATTAACCTATTACCTCATAGGCTAATTTTAGATACAACACCTTTGAATAAATCTACCGAAAAGGAGCATTAATTAGAGAAAAGGAAAAAAGTTTAGAATTGCGTAGTTTGAAACCATTGTGATAAATAGAGCATTTGCTCCTATAGGAGCAAATTCTCTATTTATCACAATGGTCTCACAAAGTGACTTCTACAGAGTCGTCAAAGTCGTCAATATGAGGGAATGGGTTAATTTTTGCTCCTGACGTAAACTGTAAAGTCATCTGTAAATCTATACACATGTAATTCCATAAGCAAACAGATCAGACCATGATCAGACAACTTTTACGAGTACAGTGGCTGTCACACCTGGGTCTTCTCTTTTTGCAAAGATGTGATAAGTATAGTCACTATCAGGTAGGGGGGCGGGGGGGGGGGGGGGTAATTGAAAAGTTTCTTTTATTACCGATAAAGCCATTCTCTCACATTGGCGAGATATTCGCACAATATCTTCACACGTCTGTTACGAAGTCGGCCGTAAATATCACACTTAAACAACTTTGACACATTCGTTCATCTCGTTTTGAACTTTTCTTGGTGGATGTTTACCCTTCACTTGACACTATGTTTCCCAATGTAAAGAGTTGAGGAACATTACATAACCGTGGTGCTGAGGTGGTATTATCGGAACCCACATACCTTCAGCTGGCATGATCGCGGTGCCCAAAGACGTAAATGTGGTGCCCAGCTGGTAAAATTGCGGTACCCAAAGAGGTAACTGTAGTGCCCAGCTGGTATGATCGCTATGGTATCGAGCTGGTATGATCGCGATACTCGCATATCTAAATATGGTGCTCAGCTGGTATGATGTCGGTACCCACAGACGTAATTGTGGTGCTGAGTTTGTATGTTCGCACTACCTATATACCTAATTGCGGTGCACAGTTGGTATAATAGCGGTACCTACAACTATAACTGTTGAGGTCAGCTTGTATGATCTCATTGCCCATATACATTAAGGTCGCCCTCCGCTAGTATGATATCAGTACTAGACATAAAAGTCGCCCTCCGCTACATAACAGTCGCCCTCCGCTGGTATGATATCAGTACTAGACATAAAAGTCGCCCTCCGCTGGTATAATCTCAGTATCCACAGACATAACAGTCGCCCTCCGCTGGTATGATATCAGTACTAGACATAAAAGTCGCCCTCCGCTGGTATAATCTCAGTATCCACAGACATAACAGTCGTATGATATCAGTACTAGACATAAAAGTCGCCCTCCGCTGGTATAATCTCAGTATCCACAGACATAACAGTCGTCCTCCGCTAGTATGATATCAATACCAGACATAACAGTCGCCCTCCGCTGGTATAATCTCAGTATCCACAGACATAACAGTCGCCCTCCGCTGGTATGATGTCAAACCAACACATATAACGGTCGTTGTCCGCTAGTATGATGTCAGTACTAGACATAAAAGTCGCCCTCCGCTGGTATAATCTCAGTATCCACAGACATAACAGTCGCCCTCCGCTAGTATAATCCCAATACCCACAGACATTACGGTTGTCAGCCGCTGGTATAATCTCAGCTCGCACAGACATAAATGTCGTGGTCAGCTGGTATAATATTGGTACCCATATGCATAACGGTCGTTCTCTACTGATATGAGCCCAGTACCTACAGACATAGCGGTCATCCTCGGCTAGTATGATCTCAGTACCCAAAGACATAACAGGCGTCCTCCGCCGGTATGATATCAGTACCCATATACATAACGGCCGTATATCGCTGATATGATCTAAGTTCGCACAGACATAACTGTCGTGCTTAGCTGGTATGATCTCAGCACCCGTAAACATATCGGTCGTACTCCGTCGGTATGACCCTAGTACCCACAGACATGGCGGTCATCATTGGCTAGTATGATCTCATTACCCAAAGACATAACAGTCGTCCTCCGCCGGTATGATCTAAGTTCGTACAGACATAATTGTCGTGCTCAGCTGGTATGATCTAAGTTCGTACAGACATAACTGTCGTGCTCAGCTGGTATGATTTCAGTACCCACAAACGTGACTTTCGTTTTTTGAATGGAAGTTGTTTCCCGTCTCAATCATGTTAGAATAGTGGTTATAGTTTCCTTTCTGAGACAATGATTGAGCTTGGTCTAGCTTTCGATCCATCACGGAGCCATATCTTTCTGAGTCCTTTAGCTGGAAAGACAGGACATCACACCAAGAATAGCAAAGATTTCGCACAAAAAAGGCCTTGAAGTTCCAACGGGTAAGAATACGTATCCGATGATGTCACCGTCCAGTTTGCAAGTATACTCGTGGACAAAGCTGTCAATGTGATAAAAGACATATTGAACAAAGACACCACTTTGAACCAACGAACAACATTAACGGTAGAACAAGTGACTATTTTACTGGAATTTGTACCAAACATTACATACGTTATATACAAAGGTGAACACTATAAGAAAAAACATGGGGCGGCCATGGGCTCACCAGTGTCGCCAATAGTGGCAAACCTCTACATGGAGGACTTGAAACGTAAAGCGCTGGATACAGCTGAAATGCCACCGGAACTCTGGTTCAGATATGTGGATGACACGTTAACAAAGATGAGCATACTTAACATTGACCCGTTCATTGAACACATCAATTTCTTGGATGACAACATCAAGATCAGAAGTGAGTTGGAAGAGAATAAGCACCTTCCTTTCCTTGGCAGGGACATACACATCAATAAAGATAGTTCAACAAGAGTGAAAATTACAGGAAGCCGACACGTACGGAACAATATCTGAATTTCGAGTCCAACCACCATGTTCAGTATAAAAGGTCAGTGGTACGGCCCTTCTTGTACAGGGCAGACAATGTGGTTAGCGAAGAGTATGACATCAAAGAGGAAAAAGAACATGTCAAAGATGCTTTGAGGGCCAACGGTTACAAGGATTGGACATTCAAGATGCACAATAAGCAGAAGGAGCGATTGGTGGACTATGTTAAGAGCAACAACAAAGAAAGAAAGGTGACAGTTTCCATACCGTAAGTGCAGGGGCTGTCAGAATGCTTACAGAAAGTTTACAGAAAACATGGAGTTCAGAGCTACCAACACGCTCAGATTGCAGTTGGTTCAACCAGAAGACCCTACTCCAGCTGAAAAGAAGCGTGGGGTTATTAACAAGATAAACTGTGATGACTTCGAATCAGGCTATATCGGCGAGACAGTGATGAATCTTGGAGCTAGGGTAAAGGAACACAATAGTGTCACACTGGCCAAGCTTACGTCAGTAGGGGAACATTGCAAGGAAACGGGACACTCTATATCATGGGATAATATCAAAGTAGTGCACAGAAGACAACACCATCCACCGCAGAATCAGGGAAGCACTCGAGATCATGGAAAGGGCGCCATCCATTAAGGAGGATGCGGGCTATGACCTTACACCTCTTTACAGGAAGGTCTTGTCACATGATCATTTGTGATCTCCTGAAGAAGGCTCTGTGATGGAGTCGAAAGCTAGACCAAACTCAATCATTGTCTCAGAAAGGTACCTGTAACCACTAATAACTTTCATGGCCAGCTGGTATTATCTCAGTACCCACATACATAGCTGGTGTGGTCAGCTGGTTATGATTTCAGTACCCACATATATAGCTGGTGTGGTCAGCTGGTTATGATCTCAGTACCCACATACATAGCTGGTGTGGTCAGCTGTTATGATCTCAGTATCCACAAACACAACAGTCATCCGCCGCTGATACGATACCAGTACCTACAAACACAACGGGCGCCCCGCCGGTATGATCCCAGTACGCACAGACATAACTGTAGGGCGCGGCTGGTATGATCTCAGTACCCACGTACATAACTGTAGGACCCGGCTGGTATGATCTCAGTACCCACGTACATAACTGTAGGACCCGGCTGGTATGATCTCACTAGCCACGGACATAAATGTCTTGCTAGTCAGGTATGATTGCGGTATTCACAGACGATAATAGTCGTGCTCAGCTAGTATGATTTCAGTACCTACGTACGTAACTGTCTCGTACTCGGTCGGATGCCACGCTAAGCTGGTGTAATATCGGTACGCACACACGTAACTATCATTGCTCAGCTGGTATCATTGCGGTACCCACAGCTATAACAGTGGTACTCAGTTGGTATGATCTCGGTACCCACCTGCATTTTTTAACAGAGTAGACCCAGATCAGACGGCTCCTATAGGAGCCGTTTGATCAGGGACTGCTGTTTGCTCGTGAAATAATATAGACATGATTCTACACTTTCTGTCTTGATTAACAAATCCTGTGTTCGTAGTGACATCACACACTTTCAATAAATTAATATTCATGCTATCAGTTTTATTGCATGAATATTTATGAAGTAAAGGGTTCAATGACCCAGTTACTATCTGGCTGGGTGGTCGTGGTTTATAGGAAGAAGCACTAACACTTATCACACAGCTCGCATTTTAATCTTCTGCAATTCTTTACTACGTCTGATACGAAACATACGTTTGAGAAACTATAGATTGAATGGCAAACAGCTTGGATCCAGATGAGACGGCGAGTTACTCGGCGTCTCATCTGGATCCAAGCTGTTTGCAAATGCGAGTCCTGTCGCAGTTTGTGGAATAAAGGATAAAGGTAAATTGACCTGCCACAAATATGCATATGATTTCAAATAAATAAGATTTATTCAGTAGATAGTGTACATGTGAAAGCCGTTGAAAAGGACTGACATAGATTTATGTATAGTGACGAAATAAATGATAGTATATAGAGATATCTCGTTATCTTGCAAATGAAAAAAGAGTCTAGATCTAGATCATTTTATCATTGATACGCTTGATTTGCATCACAGCATTTTGTATTTTTGAGATCCATTACATGGCCTTCCAAATAGTACGTCTTTTCAACTATCTTATGCCACCAGATGGCCACATTGTGTATTAATGCCTCGCTATACAGCATTCAGTAAAGATTCCTCTAAAGCGATAACTTTATTAATACGCTTATATGTTTTATAAATTAGGTGGTGGCTTAATGCAGGACTAACACTATATAGAAAGCTCCCTTTGCAGGAGCTTTCTGTATAACTTTCATCCTTCATTAAGCTACACTTTATCTTTAACACCCCAAATTGGAGCGATTTCGGTGACAGAGGATACATTGTGGACATCGCTATGGTATTACAGTTAAACCTCTCTATAACGGCCACTAAATTACATAAAATATTTTGTGTTAAAAGCAGATGATTGCTTAAAGCAAAGTGAAAGTAAAACAGAACGCTCCTACAGGAGCGTTCTGTTTTGCTTTCATCTTGCTTTAAGCAGCCGCTTGTCCTAGATATCAACTAATTAACACACTTTAGTGGCCATTATAGACAGGTTTTACCCTATGCATAATGTGTTGAGGCCTCTCTCAGTAACTGTAGTAACACCTCTGTATAGAAACGTATCAAAGGTCTTGTTATTAGTTGTATTCCCATATCCCACTTTTACAATGTCCGCTCAAGTTGGGATCAGGTATAATTTTGCCAATTTCTTCCGACTCTGTCAAACATTTGTGAAACTACTGGCCGAGGGTCAAACAACGTCTCCAGATGAGACGTCAAGTACGAGTCAGATAGCGAATGGGAGAAGAAGAGTTAACCCTTTCACCGCCGAAGTCGCATAAATGCACCACGACAAATAGTGCAGTCCCCGATCAGACGCCGCCTTTTCAAGGCGGTGTCTGATCAGGTACTTTACTATTTGTCTCAATCTCTATTTCTATATATGTACTTTATTCCTTGGAAATTTGCTTTTATTTATCTCATTTCCTTATTTTACTGTATGATTTAACAAACTTGGATTGCAGACGACAATAATTATTAGAAAGTTGGCGCCGTAAGAGTTAACTCATTCTTTTATACAAACGCTTTTTTCCACGCTAACTGCTAACAGAGTATACCCAGATCAGATGGCGTCAGCAGGAATTATCTGATCAGTGTCTTCTCTGTTTGCTTATGAAATGATATAGATATGGTTCTATAATATCCGTCAAGTTAAAAATCCACTGTTGATAAAATTCAGCTAATTAACATTGATGATGTCACTATTTTTTTTAAAATGGTCATGGGGTGTTAGGATTAACCCTTTCACCGCCAATGCGCCATGACAAATAGTGCAGTCCCAGATATGGGACTTCACTTTTTGTCTCAATCTCTATTTCTATATTTGTGCTTATTCCTTTTAAATTGCATATATTTTACTAAATGATTTAACAAAATTTGATTGCAGACGACAATTAGAAATTTGGCGCCGAAAGGGCTAAAGGCGGACCCTAGCTTCATGCAGGACGGCAGTTATTCAGAAATGAAACTTCTGTCGGTCTATATTATCAAATCCCTTTCCCTGTTCTATGTTTATTGCAAATTCCAATGCCTACTGGCGATTCATAGGCATACTAGTTATAACGAAATATGGGATGTGGAACATGGCAGCCAGTTTTGGAGGTAAAGAAACAAATATTTCAAATTCAACTAGCAAACAGAGAAGATCCTGATCAGACGGCTTCTATAGAAGCCGTCTGATCTGGGTCTACTCTGTTTGCAAATGCGTGAACACACGTTTATTACGTAAATGGTTAATCAACCACCTGTTTCTTGAATGTCCTATGTTACATGTAACGTATAAAGTGAACTGTTTAAATAGGTTCTATTGATTGGTATAAGACAACTAAGCAACTCACCGAGAGATAAGTGTGCCCATCGGAGCTATGCATTGTACTCCCAGATCAGGGGCCTAGCAGGTACACAGAGTCTGATCAGGGCCTACACTGCTAATCGGGTTCAAAGGTTGATTTTGTAGCTGCAGATGATTGTAAAACAGTGCATACTTTAATACAATTCAAAATATTTGAGGCGTCTTGTCTGAATCAGTCCGAAATGAAAACCTATGCAAAACGCATAGAGCGATTCAACTTTAACCCATTACCTCATAGGCTATTTTAGATACAACCTCTTTGAATAAACCTACCGAAAAGAGCATTAACTAGAGAAAAGGAAAATTTTAAAAAAAATGTAGTTTGAAACCATTGTGATACATAGAGCATTTGCTCCTATAGGAGCAAATTCTCTATTATCACAATGGTTTAACAAAGTGACTTTTACAGAGTCGTAAAAGTTGTCAATATGAGGGATTGGATTAAGCGTTACGATGTCACCCACGGAGTAGGTTTTAACCCCTATTTCAGTGATATTTTCATTACCTAAGCGCAAACGAGCATGATGTTATCATAAGTAATTTTGTATGCATTTAATACTCGTTCAAATTATATTATGATCACTTTCAGAACTGGTTGCCTGGGGATTTTCCATATGTCATCTTTCTATGACACTGCAGGTAAATTACGTTCATAGATTTTCCCCCAAATTATCTGAGGTGATGGTTTTCAACTTAGATTATTACATATAAATTTTGATAAAATCGTAAGATATTAAAATGAAATGAAAATATTTGACATCGCCAGAGTGCTCATTTCAAGAGATCGTCACTGATAGTTCGGGACCCCGGTGTTCTGGTGATTTACACTTCTCCTGCTATGCACCATACGAATGTCATTTGCAAACAACATGGATCCAGATGAGACGCCGAGTAACTCGGCAGGGTAACTCGGCGTCTCATCTGGATCCAAGTTGTTTGCTACTCGGTCTTTAATTTCTAAAGGCTGGAATTAATTGGAAATGGTTTAAAGATTGCAAGAGACTAGCGGTTGGGCAGAAATTTATGGTTGGGCAGACATAAATGTCTTTCAGTTTGATAAGTTTTAAAACTGACATACACGGCAGGAATCCTAGATCACCATCTATATGATGGTTAATCAGGGTCACGAGATCATAGATCAGATAATGCGCTCATAATATCTAATACATTACGTGAACCGGGCCACTCAGATTCTAAACATTGTGAGCAAGGAAAATTTACATTTCATTTAACCCTTTCATCGCCAATATCGCAACAGTGCACTACGAAAAATAGTGAAGACCCAGATCAGACGACTTTACTTTTTGTCTCAAACTCTATTTCTATATACAGTAAAAGCTCTCTATAACGGCCACTAAATTACACCAAGTATTTTGTGTTAAAGGCAGGTAGCTGCTTAAAACAAGGTGAAAGTAAAACAGAACGCTCCAATAGGAGCGTTCTATTTTACTTTCATCTTGCTTTAAGCGGCCACCAGCCCTAAATACCAAATAATTAATACACTTTAGTGGCCGTTATAGAGAGGTTTTACTGTATGTGCTTTATTCCTTTGAAATTTGCACTTATATATCTTATTTCCTTATTTTACCAAATGATTTATCAAAATTGGTTTGCAGACGACAATTAGAAATGTGGCGCCAAAAGGGATAAAAGCGGATAGTCTGGCCAGGTTCTGCACAGTGTCGTTAGCAGTCTCAGTCTCAGTGATGTCATTTGAACGTCACGATTTTCCGCTGCATGAAACTTGAAACTTTTCGGTTCTTTCACGCCACGGTAGAATAAAAATATTATAGCCGAGGAGCTCCCATTGGCTGTATGACCCCTGCCATACGGTAAATAACAATGAGAACGCCCATATTACTGGTATATATGTAACAGATCGCAACTAGAAAAATGCTACTAGTATGTATGTTATTTGTGTGCATATGCCGACAGTATTTAACTCTATATACCTATTTCCCTTATACTGGTGCCTTTTGACACTTCTGTAAGTTCCATAGGCTAAATGCCCTAAAATCACATCAGTTTCCCTTTTTCTAGTAAATGCTCCTTTCCAGTAGACCCACCCAAAGCGGTTGTTTCAAAAATAGTATTTGAGGGAATGCGGTTTCTTCTGAGCCTGGTAACAAGCCTACAAAACGAGGCACAAGATTGGTCGCTACTGAACGCATACTAGATATCGTAACACTATCCAGGGTCCATGCTTATAAAGCTTTTAGTTGAGTCTGAGTTTCGTTCTCAGGCTTTTGATTGGTCAGATTTGAGTTCTCAAGCTTTTGATTGGTCAGATTTGAGCCAAAGGCTCAAATCTGACCAATCAAAAGCTTGAGAACGATCTCAGACTCAACTAAAAGCTTTATAAGCATGGACACAGTTGTACTTGTGTCCAACAAGGCTCAGATGTTTTCTGGGAGAAGAAAGCACAACTAACATGCCAATAAATAAAATCATACATTGAACAGGGCGTAACCAATGCGAGTCAACAAACGTTGCAGTGGAAAAGGAAACAATAATCATGATATACGTTGTTGGATAACAGATGAAGCAGAGAATAAAACTAACTAGGATATTGATTATACGGTTTTTTGATAACATATGAAGCCAGAATAAAAGATAACTAGTATGATATTGGACATATGTCGCTGGGTAACAGTGGAAAAGAAACAGTGAACATGATACTGAATACGCTTCGTTGGTTAACGTTTGAAAAAAACAATAACCATGCTATTTGGTACACGTCGTTGGGTAACAGTCGCAGTGGGAAATAACCAATAAACATGATATTGAATACACATTATTTGGTAATATTTGCAGTGGGGAAAAATAACCAGTATATTCAGACACGCTGTTGAGTAACAATTGAAATGGAAATTTAAACAATAACTATGATATTGAATACATGTTGTTGGGAACAGTTGCAGTGGAAAAAAACAATAATCATGATATTGAATAAACGTTTTTATATAACAGTTGCTAGGTAACAGTTGCGGTGGTATTAAACAATAGCCATAATATTGAATATACGTTGCTAGATAACAGTTGCGGTGGGAAAACAATACAGAATAGAAATTCTGAAGGGAGGTGATCCCCCGAGAGCAAAAATTGCAACACAAAAAGAGAAAATTGCAGACTCGGTTTTATTGAGTCTGTTCATGAACAGTAATTGAAAGTGCAACACTGCTCACGCCCCCTAGCACCGGCTTAAGCGGTATTCAATTTTCAGAACAAGAAGTACTGAAATTCATGATCTCGAAGGATCAGAAGGTATAACAACACTGAGAATGAAGTGTAACCCCTTTTACCCTCTCCCTCATATTGACGACTTTTGACGACTCTGTAAAAGTCACTTTGTGAAACCATTGTGATAAATAGAGCATTGGCTCCTATAGGAGCAAATGCTCTATTTATCACAATGGTTTCAAACTATAAAATTCCAATATTTTCCTTTTCTCTAGTTAATGCTCCTTTTCGGTAGATTTATTCAAAGAGGTTGTACATGTATCTAAAAATAGCCTATGAGGTAATGGGTTAAATCAACCATTATGTGAATTAACCATTCCCCTCTAAAAATAGCCTATGAGAGAATACGGTTTCTTCTGAGCCTGGTACCAAGCATACTTGTAAAACGAGGCACAAGTTTGGTCGCTACTGAACGTATACTAGACGTATACTTGTATCCAACATAAACGCATTTTCATGAATTTATAAACAGAGTAGACCCAGATCGGACAACTCCTATAGGAGCCGTTTGATCAGGGTCTGCTTTGTTTGCTAATGAAATTACAATAGATCTAACACTAAGGTTTCTACCAATAACAAACTCATCCTGTGGACATATGCCATTATATCTGCCAATTGATATTCAAATGTGTCATGGCATCCAATTAGCCCATGGTTGGCAGAAACGGACATTAACCAACACAAACAAACAACTGATGAAGCCATTATTTTCTTAAATGACTAGCCAACAGGGAAAGGGTTAGCATAAGTGATTTTTTGAACATATACAGAACGAAAGATCTGTATTATTTCGTCCGACGTTTGCTCCTTGCCTAATGAATATTCATGTCACAAATAATGTTATAATGCTGAGGTCCAGATAAGATGATTAAATTAAATAATTTTCAAGAATACCTTCTTTTTTTTACTCCACCGAATCCTATGTTGTGACTACTCTTTAGAATCGTCTCTTCGAGGGGGTTCTAAAGAGTGGTCACAACATAGGGTTTGATGGGGAAATGACAATTTTAGCATTTGTTATTTTCTGTTGGATTAATGGCAAAAACATTTGTTCGTGTCACGAAGAGGATATGATAATGTTACATATTTCTCGCTTTATCTTGCGCTAATCGTGGGAAAGTTGAACACTTGTAACAATTAGGTAGATAGTGTATTTGATAAAGGCAACATTAGTTGCCTGTATAATTTTATATGTACACTAAAATCTCGATTAAATACGAACACTCAAATGCGTACTATTATCTATCTTCAAGACAGGTGGCACCTTAATGCAGGGTGAAAGTCGAACAGAAAGCTCCTGTAGGAGCTTTCTGTACGACTATCACCCTGTATTAAGCAGCCACCTGGCTACAAAGACATACATTCTTCATTACTAAAAGTTCGTAGTATCAAGCCTTTGCTGTACGTAATGCTAGTCATATGTTTTTAGATAGTGGAGATTAACCCTTCGCTTGCTATTCACGTCAATATACCTACCTGTAAATAGTGAAGACCCAGATGAGACAGCTGCAGGAGCTGTCTCATCAGGGTCTGCACTATTTACAAGTTGATTGTGCAACCAGTGCACTCCACAGCAGTGATTGATTGCACAGTGAAATACTTGTACACAGTGAAGATATATGTAATTATACAACAGGGCATGGGTAAAGAAGGAGAAATGTATTTTAAAATTCAGCAAGAGAAGGGTTATTATTTAAGTAATGAAGTTGCCTTTGCGTACAGTGATCTCTTATAAATGACTACGTAATGCATAAACATGGCTGTATTTAACAGCTGGTTGTTTAATGAAGGGCGGCATTAATGCATAAAACTCCAGCAGGAGCTTTCTGTATAATTTTCCTCCTGTATTAAGGTACCGCCTGCCTTTTAATCCCAGAAATATGGTTTTTTTTGTATTCGATTTAGAGGTGGTTTGTGGTATTTCGAATATGTGATTTGTCCTTTATTGCTGTGGAGCCACATAAACGATAAACATGATAACTACTTATTTAATAGTAAAATACATTTGAATATAATTACATTATTTGAGAATACAAATGTTAAGTTCCGGTTAGAAATTTGTCTATACTGTATATAAAATAAAAGGGGATAGTATGCTAGCAAACAATTCTGAGACTTTGGTATTAGAGACGTTTCAGGCATATAAGTTATAAATTATATCCCTAAATGCTGGTTTGTATTGTAATATTTACACTCTACTTGATAAAGGCGCCTTTTATGAATTTGCAAAGAGAGTAGACCCAGATCAGACTGCTTCTATAGGATATATCGGATCAGGGACCATGGAATGCCGAGACTTTCTTATCAGGGTCCCCCCCCCCCCCTAAACAAAATGCAACACCTCCTAAATTCATTTTTTAAACAAGTATAAAATTAATCATCTTATGAGTTATGTCCGCTTAAAGACAAGTTATTTCTACACAGGTCGGCGACATTTCAAATTCAAATTCCATATTATTTTTTAAATAGAGCATTTTTACCAAAGTTACTCAAATACTGCTTTGCACATGTTTTGGCTGTTTCAGTATAATCATTACAAAAATATGACGGGAGGTTGTATCTTTGCGACGCACACTTGTATTGTAATATTTACACCCTACTTGATAAAGACGCGTTTTATGCATTTGCAAACAGAGTAGACCCAGACCAGACTGCTTCTATAGGAGCTATCTGGTCAAGAACCATGGAATACCAAGACTTTCTTATCAGGGCTTCCCAAAAACAATACAGCACCTCCTCAATTCAATTATTTTTAAACAAGTATACAAGCACAGTAAAACCTCTCTATAACGGCCACTAAATTACATGAAATATTTTGTGTTAAAAGCAGGTGGCTGCTTAAAGCAATGTGAATGTAAAACAGAACGCTCCTATAGGAGCGTTCTGTTTTACGTGCACCTTGCTTTAAGCGGTCACCTGCCCTACATACCAACTAATTAACACAATTTAGTGACCGTTATAGAGAGGTTTTACTGTACGAGTAACTCGACATCTCATCTGAATCAAGACTGTTTGATATCCGATGAGTAAGTTTCTCAAAAGCTTGAAGAAATTGGTAGTTAACCTATTCCCTCATATTGACGCCTTTTGACACCTCTGTAAAAGTCACCTTTTGAAACCAGTGTGATAAATAGGAGCAAATGCTCTATGTATCACCATTGGTTTCATAACTACATACATGTACTTCTAAAATGTTCCTTTCTCTAGTAAATGCTCCTTTTCGGTAGATTTATTCAAAGAGGTAGGATTTAAAATAGCCTATGAGGTAATAGGTTAAATGAGTTCCAGATCAGATTATGAATTACATCCGGGTTAGCAAAATGAATATTAAAACAGAAGAGAATAAAGAGGGAGAAATAACTTTACCATGCAAAGCGCCACCTGGCTGGAATTTCAAAACAGTTTGGAGTAACTCGGCGTCTCATCAGGGTTCACACTAACTAGTAAGTTTCTCAAAACCTTTAACAAATCGGAATTTAATTGTTTTTCCAAAACAGAGTTTGAGGAGATCTATAGTAACAGCATAAACACGTTAAAACAGAATTATCTTCAAAATCGGATTTAATATTTTCGAAAATTACACAATAGTGTCTTTGTATCTGCTTAGTCCTTTAAACTCTGGAAACTAGTATACCGTCATTTGCAAACAGTGCAGACCCAGACCAGAGGGTTCCTAGAGGAACCCTCTGATCTGGGTATGCACTGTTTGCTATTCAAACTATGCAAGCAGATTGAAGCACTTTATACTTGATTGACTCTATAGTTAAAAACCAATGAAGAATTCCATTCTAGATATTTAGCATAGACAGGGTCAAATAATTAATTACTCGACGCCGTTGAGCGGGTTTGTAATTAAAAGTCTTAATTCGAACTTAACGACATTCAAATTGCTGTTTGTAAATCGATGAGGAAACTTTCAAAGATTTTGAACCTAGACGACAGCCATGCGAGATAAGCTAGCGCCTTCAAACTGCGTGACCCTAAGGTAATACATTCGTAGAAACCGGTGATAAACGTTAACCCCTTCAGGGTCAGCATGGTCGTCCCCTGGGCATATTTTCACATGCTTCAAGTTGAAGAGTTTATATATATAATAATAATCAGAGTGTCAAACAGTTTGGATCCTGATGAGACGCCGAGTTACTCTGCGCCTCATCTTTATCCAAATTGCTTGTATATGATATCACATACCCCGTCTTCATAGCACTGAAGGGGTTGAAATGAATTTTAAACAAGTAAAACTTTGCTCCACGTTTCAAAGGTTAATGCAAGCCCTCATTTTTCAACATCAAAGAGATTACTTCAGTTGCAATATCTATGGTAAGTTTATAATCATTCAGTTAATATAACATTAATGATGTCATTATTCCTCACATGAGTATTCAGCAGGGAAAGGGCTATACAGTAAAACCTCGCTATAAGGCCACTAAATTGTGTTAATCATTTGTTATTTAGGACAGGTGCTTTAAGCAGCCTCCTGACTTTAACACAAAATAATTGATGTAGTATAGTGGCCGTAATGGAGAGGTTTTACTGTAATATCCTTGTCCTGCTGTAAACATTTGGGGTTTTTTAATTATAAATATTTGATCATTTGTCATTTGAGTACCCTCAACTCGTACACACAATTAAGATATTACTTAACACATTCCTTTCGATTGACGCCCTTTGACGCTTCTATAAAACTCATGTTTTGAAACCATTGTGATAAGTAGAGCATTTGCTCTATAGGAGCAAATGCTCTATTTATCACAATGGTTTCAATACTACATAATTCTAAAAGCCTCCTTTTCTATAGTTACTGCTCCTTTTCGGTAGATTTATTAAAATATGTTGGTCTAAAATTAAGCTAGGAGAGGGGAGGGTAACAAGTTTTATACAGCTGTATTGGACGCCAAGTCACTTGACCCCTGATCTGATCTAAGCCATTCGCAATTGCGAATGCTGGCGTATATCCATTTACCCCATAACTACGTATTTCTACGGGTTTTCAAACACACTAGACCAAGATCAGACGGCTCCTGTATGATCCGTCTGATCTGGATCAGTCCTGTTTGCTAATGGAATGATATATAAATATGACTACAGTCCAAAAAGTCCTGTGTTATTATGCCATCATAAAGATTGGTCTATTTTTTATTATTTCATGGTGTCGTTATATCTTACATGAATATTCATTGAATAATGAGATAATGTAACACAGACTTCAGGCAAGTATCTACGAACCAGAAAGAAGAGATGGCGTAATAACGAAATGAGGACCGTAGCTGCGAACAGTAGCACCTTATTACGCCATCGTTCTTTATATTTTATTCAAGGCTGTAGGTATATTTTAATTTATAGCACGAATAAGACGACATAAAAAATCACCCGAAGCTGATGATGAGTAAGATAAAACGACTTCTTCACAGGGTGCAAAAAATTAAAAAAGGATTAATCTTTAACCAGTTCGCCGCAGAGGTAATAAAAAAAATTCTACAAAAAAGATGGCCGCACACGGATGTCTGTAAGGCAGGTGGTAGCTTAACGCAGGTCAAAGGTAATGCAGAATCACGATAGGATAGTTCTGCGTTTCTTTTGCCATGTGTTAGGCAAACAGCTGCTTTTAAGATTCCTGTGTCAATTCAATATAAGGTCGCTTAAGACAGGTACATGTTAATAATGAAAAACTCGTTAACTCGAATGTTTAGTACAGAAGAATTGAGACTGTTTTAGACAGGTGGCTTCTTATAGAAATAAAAAGTCATGCAGTCACATCCGATTTGTTCAATCGCTTAACCCTTTCACCGCCGATGTCGCATAAATGCACCACGACAAATAGTACAGTCCCAGATCAGACGCCTTTTCAAGGCAGCCTCTGATCAGGGACTTCACTATTTGTCTCAAATTGTATTTCCAATTTTATTTCAAAATGATACAAAGTCTCGCTTTATGCAAGAAGCATTACATCTATTATACAGTAAATACAGTCACATGGTCACAATGAAGGAAAACGGCTACTTTCATGTTCCATGTATGGAAATAGCATATTCAGAGACATATTCATATATATACATATATATATATGGCATATTCTACCCAAGAAAGGGAATAGAAAAGTAATATTGCTTATGTACACCCACTTGTTTTCATCTCCTCCGAAACGAAACGAGGGGATAAAAAGAGGGTACCAACTTTCAAGGGATTGCATTACAAACTGAAGAGATGGCAAATATCTATACCTTACCAAAAAGGGGAAATCCTTTCCTAGTACCCAGCTTATATCAACACAACGATCCTGTGCATAACAAGAGTGTTCTGAGGAACACATGTGTCACCTGTTCGCAGCTGACACAAAAACTTATTGTTAATATGAAAAAGGGGAATAATTCAAAACATATTGATGCTAGAGATGTGGCCATTGTGCATGGCACTTCCTCTCATCATGCTTCTTCCATGTGTTAAATCTGAAAGCTCTATACACTGTAATGATTAGTTTAGAAATGACAGCCAAAAATGAAAGTGTAACGGACAGACAGACGGACAGACGGACGGACAGACAGACGACGGAAAAATGATCCCTAAGTGACACACTGCCTCTCGGCAGGTGACATAATAAAAGTAGGGTACCAGAACAGTGCAAAGCCATGCTTTCCGGTATACGCTACAATGTATATCTTTACTTTATTCCTTTGATGTTTGCTTTTATTTATCTTGTTTCCTTATTTTACCGAATGATTTAACAAAATTGGATTGCAGACGACAATTTAGAAATTTGGAGCCGAAAGGGTTAAGGTACTTGAACCAATAGTCAAATAGCTTGTATCCTGATTGGTCGATGAGTTACTCTGCATTTAATCTGGATCCAATCTGTTTGCAAATATATGTCAAGTTGTGTTTGGCAGCATAAAACTCTTTAATATTTCTTGGATTTAAACTCATATATACCCAGCAAATAGCAAGTTGGCTGGTATTTCAGATCAAATGTGGTTGCGAGTACCTCGACGTCTGATCAGTATCCAAACTGTTTGAAACCCGATCAATGGTATCTAAAACATTTGAACATCAATGGTATCACAAAAGCTTAATCATTAAACGTTATCAAAAGCTGTAACTTCAATGGTATATGTATTACAGCAGCTCGAACACTTGTATCTCAAAAGTTTGAAACAAATTGTATCTCAAAAAAATTAACATCATTGATATCTCAATAGCTTGAACATCAATAACCGTTTCTCAAAAGCTTGAACATCAATTGTATATCAAAAACGTTCACATCAATGGTATCTTATCCCAACACTTGAACATCTATGGCATCAATGATATCTCAAAAGCTTGAATGTCAATGGTATCTATAAAAAAAAAAAAAAAATTGCATGTCAATGGTATCTAAAAAAAAAAAAAAAAAACCCTTGAATGTCAATGGTATCTCAAAAAAAAAAGCTTGAATGTCAATGGTATCTCAAAAAAAAAAAAAAAAAAAAAAAAAAAAAAAAAAAAAAAAAAGCTTGAATGTCAATGGTATCTCAAAAAAGCTTGAATGTCAATGGTGTCTCAAAAAAGTTTGAAAATGAATGAATATCTCAAAAGCTTGAACGCATCACAAATACAGTAGAACCAACCTATGGCGAATTTATAATAAATTGATACCGATGCCGATAAGAGCAGGAGGTTGCTTAATGCAAGACGAAAGTAATGCAGAAAACTCCTTTCATTACTTTCATTCGGCATTAAGCTAAAACCTGTCTTTAAACCCAGAATTAAACCTAATGCTAATGGTCGCGGTATACAGGTTTTACTTGTACAGTTAAACCTCTCTATAACGACCACTAAATTGTGTTGATTAGTTGATATTTAGGGCAGATTGCTGCTTAAAGCAAGGTGAAAGTAAACAGAACGTTCCTATAGGTGCGTTCTGTTTTACTTTCACCTTGCTTTAAGCAACCACCTGTCTTTAACACACAATAACTGATGTAATTTAGTGGTCGTTATAGAGAGCTTTACTGTACACCAATGTCACATAGTACAGTAAACCCCTTCTAAACCGTAATTTTAGTAAAGAAGATTTTATATCTCTTCATATAATTATCAATGCTGGTTTATAAGACAGGTGACTGCTTTATGCGGGATAAAAGTCATGTACAAAGCTCCTTTGGGACTATTCTCTGCACGACTTTCACCTTGCATTGTGCTGCCCCTGTCTTACAGACCAGCATTGCTAACCATTTGAACGTCCTGTTTTCAGGGGTTTTACTGTATAATATTCAAGCAGTTTAAGGGATAAAATAATTTTCTCTCTCAGAGTGAGAGTAATAAAAAAAAGGAGGTGGCCGATTTCTGCGATAAAACTATTCTTCGTGACCGGACTTACCGGATTTCACACAAAATAGTTGAATAGGTTTCGTCTGGAGATAAACCATGTCTCCCCAAACTGTCATAATCTGACAGGGAACAAACTCCGAAGTAATTAAAAGATTAAAAGATTAAAGGTGTCTTTTATCCATCCTAGACAGTGCAATATGGAGAATAACCTGTAGTAGCTTCACATTTTGCTATACCCCGAGTATACCTTCTCTCCTACTGACGCCTTATTGCGCCTATGTAAACTTTATTTTGTGCAACCATTGTGATAAATAGAGCATTTGCTCCTATAGGAGCAAATGCTCTATTTATCACAATGGTTTCAAACTACAAAATTTTTAATTTTCCCTTTTCTCTAGTTAATGCTCCTTTTCGATATATTTATTCAAAGAGCCTGTGTCTAAAAATAGTCTAGGGGAGAATGAGTTAACCCTTATCGCGCTGATAAAAATATTGTCTCCTCAAATTTGAATCCGTTGAAAATTTGACTACTTCCGAAGCGATTAAGTTTTTAGAGAAACTCTTGACCGAGTGTCAAACAGCTTAGGTACTGATAAGGAGCCGAGTTACTAGGCGTCTCATCTGATCCAAATTGTTTGCTAATGCGAATTACGTTAAGAAATTACAATCTGCAAAAAATGTTGTCCTTTTGATTCTCAGGGTTCTTCCCTCATTTTGTCATCAGACTATCGAAATGTTGTTGGACCCTTTGTGAGATGCCAAATTAATCGGCGTCTCTTCTGGATCTAGCGCGTTTGTGTAGGTAATTATAAATTCGTCACAAGCGTGCAAATAGGTAATGCAAAAGAAAACTATTTCATGGCTTTCTTAAACAGTTCCCTCATATTGACGACCTTTGACGACTCTGGGAACGTCAAATTGTGAAATCATTGTGATAAATAGAGCATTTGCTCCTATATGAGCAAATGCTCTATTTATCACAATGGGTTCAAAACTACACAATTCTAAAGTTTCCTTTTCTTTGGTAAATTCTCCTTTTTGGTAGATACATTCAAAGAGGTTGGGTCTAAAAATAGCCTATGGGGGAGAGGTTTAACGAATCCAACACTGAGTACCAACAGTAGCAGGTCATAGTTTGGACTTGCATCAGGTTTACAGCATACTGACAGAGATCCAGATAAGAAGACTAAATTTAAACATATTCAGGTATAGCTCCTTTATTTCTCCACCAAACCCTATACTAGAGACTATTCTAAAGAGATGTCACAGTACATAGGGTTTGGTGGAGGAATGGCGATTTTAATATTTGGGTACGCAACTTTATCTGCAGCTCTTGGCTAAGAGTTGATAAGCTAAGTAGTGTTGGATGTCAGTTTCTCCTAGGCTTGGCTGACCTTTACTGCTTTAGATTGCAATAAATTCTAACACTTATCACCATTTATCTTGGTATAATATCTGAATCCAATTATTATGAAATACATAAATTATATACTATCAATGAAAAAACGGTAATCAAAGACAGTATATGAAATACCCCTGCATAATTAAGTGGTTTATCCTGTGTCAATAATCCGCATTATACTTTATAATTAACTTCAGTTAACCCATCCCGGTTAACCCATTTTCTCCCGCGGTCCATAAATTATACATAAGGAAACAATGTAGCCAGGCCAGATGGCCCTTGAATGATTCCTCTGTCCAGAGTCTACACCGTTTGCCATACCAATTAACCCATTTGCTCCCAGTGGATTCTTCCATGCTTATATATTGGATTAGTCTATCTTTTATCTAAGGGATGTCTGGTCTAAATTTTCATTTTTGTTTTGTTTTATATTGTATTTCCTATCAGCAAACAGTGTAGACTCTGATCAGACGCCGCATTATGCGGCGTCTGATCAGAGTCTACACTGTTTGCCTACGTCCCATATATGGGATCGTGAGAGCAAATGGGTTAATATCAAAGTTGTGCCAGCATTTATTACTTTCCAGGAACCCCTCGAATCAAGATCCAGTTTGAATGAGTTTTACCTTAAACCCTTTACTCCATGAATATTTAAGTAAGAAATTATGACATCATGAATATTAAATAGATTATTTCTTACAGTGGCATAATTATGAACACATGAT
Organism: Azorinus chamasolen; assembly: GCA_963576725.1. Lineage (NCBI taxonomy): Eukaryota > Metazoa > Mollusca > Bivalvia > Cardiida > Solecurtidae > Azorinus > Azorinus chamasolen. The sequence goes on from OY755249.1 coordinate 29,233,929, forward strand.
ATTTTGTCTAAGACAGAAACTGTAGAATTAAATATATAGCATACTACAAGCAAACAGAGCAGACCCAGATCAGACGGTTCCTACAGGAGCCGTCTGATCTGAGTCTACTCTGATTGCAAAGGCGTATAAATGCGTATTTATTGAGTAAATAGGTGAACGCTATACCCCATAAATTTTATACACCTTTCTATGCCTTTGCAAACAGTAGATCAAGACCAGAAGCCTCCTGTTGAAGCTGTCTGAACAGGGTCTGCTTTGTTTGCTTATAATATAATATAGACTCAACCATAGCCATAAATGCATCTTCCCCTGTGCTATAGTAACAACTGGGTCCATGCTTATAAAGCTTTTAGTTGAGTCTGAGTTTCGTTCTCAAGCTTTTGATTGGTCAGATTTGAGTTCTCAAGCTTTTGATTGGTCAGATTTGAGCCAAAGGCTCAAATCTGACCAATCAAATGCTTGAGAACGTTCTCAGACTCAACTAAAAGCTTTATAAGCATGGACCCTGATCTAATGAATATTCATGTTGTTATTATTTCTAGCATGGATATCCATGCAGTAAAGAGTTAAACTAAATAGGTAAAGTTCCTCGACTAACAATTGAAGCAATCTTTTCGCCAGGAGGATTCAAGTCTCGTTGTGGATACACGTATGTTAGACCACATTCGTAACGGATCACATTTGTAACAGATATTTTATGAATGTGATCACATTCGTAACAGGTAAAATATGTTACGAATGTGAGTGTCCGACATGGCGTTGATATTAGAATCACATATGTAACAGGTTGAGATCCTGAATGACAATGTTCAATTAGTTAATAGTAATAGGATTATCATTGTATATGTTACTATATTTCCTTGAGGGTCATATCTCAACTTTTCTCAACCTTAATAGCACATTTTAAAGCTACTCAAAGGTACAGATAAACGTACGTACTCAAGTACTGAAATCAAAATTTCTCCGCCAAATCCTATGTTGTGACCACTCTTTAGAATCATCTCGAAGAGACGATTCTAAAGAGTGGTCACAACATAGGGTTTGGTGGAGAAATAAAGGAGTAATTCTTGCAAATAGTTAAATTTACGCATCTTATCTGGAGCTCTGTGTAACAGTAACAGTATACACATGCTACTAAAACACGGTATATAGAAGAAAGAGAACGCACAGAGAGTGCTCATATTTATGCTTGAAAGCGATTTATGAACGTTCCCTTAGGGGCATTTTTGTATACTGGTAGTTAATTGTGGATGATATCTTGTGACATGTTTGGCAGATAAATATTGTTTCAATATTGGGTCATGTTTCTTAATATATTCGAAACATGGTATGCGAAAAATGAAGAAAATGATACTATGTAGAGATTTGTTTTGTGTTTTTTTCACTTTGGTTACGAAACTAAAGTTAGGTATAACTTTTTTTTCATTTTTCAAATAATCGATTATTCGAAATTTTAGTAATGAAAACAGCATGCCTTTTTATGCAGGTGGCTGCTTAATGCAGGGTGAAAGTCATGCGGAAAGCTCCCAGAGGAGCTTTTGGCATGACTTTCACCCTACATTAAGCTGCCACCTGTCTTAAAGATCGATAATGATGCGTACTTTAGCGTGTTCGAATAATCGAGACTTTACTGTTAAGTGGAATCTCTTTACAGCGAACATTTAATGAATTGTTAAAAATCAATAGTGGTACAGTAACACCTCTCTATAACGGCCACTAAATTACATTAAGTATTTTGAGTTAAATGCGGGTGGCTGCTTAAAGCAAGGTGAAAGTAAAACAGGAGCGTTCTGTTTTACTTTCACCTTGCTTTAAGCAGCCACCTGCCCTAAATACCAGCTAATTAACACAATTTAGAGGCCGTTATAGAGAGGTTTTACTGTAGTATCACATTTTAACAGCTACATGTAATATAAATGAAATTTATTCTTTTAAAGAGCATGTCATCTGCGTTAAACATTAACATTTTTGTATAATGAAAACGAGAAAGATTGCACGCACATGATCAGATAAACCTGTAATGCCATCAAGTTATAAGTGAAGACATGCGCAGGGTTGTTTTTTTTTCAAAGAAGGTCAATCACTTTGATTTGTCCTTTTCCGACCGAGCACGGCCTGATTGACAGTTTGGATGCAGATCAGAAACGGAGTATCCCAGATTCCCATCAATATCTTAGTTAATGTGGTCAATAATTTCTCATAAGCTTGAGCGAATTGGAAATAAGTTACATTTCGATCCAGATCAACGTTTGAGCAGGCGCAAAATATTACTGCTAGATAAAGATTAACCCATTACCTCATAGGCCATTTTAGAGACAACCTCTTTGAATAAATCTACCGAAAAGGAGCATTAACTAGAGAAAAAGGAACATTTTAGAATTTTGTAGTTTTAAACCATTTTGATAAATAGAGCATTTGCTCCTATAGGAGCAAATGCTCTATTTATCACAATTGTTTCACAAAGTGACTTTTACAGAGCCGTCAAAAGTCGTCAATATGAGGGAATGGGTTAAGCCCGCGCTTAACCTTTTGTCTGATGAATATTAATGTAAGAAATAATCACATCAATAATATTTTCATTTTTGTTTATAACAGTATGTGAACACGTGACAGTTTGGCCATAAACTAGTAGAATTAGAGATCTATATTATTCCATAATCAAACAGAGCAGACCCTGATCAGACGGCTCCTACAGGAGCCGTCTGATCTGGGTCTACACTGTTTGCAAAGGTGCCAAAGACGTATACATATGAGGGAAAGGGGTAGGAATGTTTCAATTATGATCGACTCCCCATTCACTGGACTTGTGATCAATAAAGCAAAACTGGATTAATGGTTGCAAGTGAGCTCTTGCCATCATGTTTTCGGGTTTGTTAACAAATTCGATCATATCAGCGTATAATTGAAACTCTTCTCCGAAGGTCTTCTCTTTGATTTCTTATTCACGTCTTGTGTGCACACCATAGAGCAAAAAATCAATCACCATTGAAGCAGGTGACATGCCGTAATTGCATCATGGTTGTCTCTTTAAACCTTTCCTTCATATAAACGTATTTTCACGCATTTGCAAACAGAGCAGACCAAGATCAGACGGCTCCTATATGAGCCGTCTGATCAGGGTGTGCTCTGTTTCCTAATGAAATATGTAAGATATGCGTCTTTACTTTCTAAAATGGCTGCAATGTTCCACCTTTCATATTTCGTTGTATCTATTTTTGCCATGAATCAGTAGGTATTGGAATTTGAATAAACATAGACCAGGGAAAGAGTTAACTGATAGAGACCAGTGTGGCGCCTTTGCAAACAGACAATGACCAGATCAGAGGACTCCTGTAGTAGCTGTCTGATCAGGAGCTGCTCTGTTCGCTTATCTTATACTGTAGATCGAATTCTACTGTTTATGTCATGGCAAAACTTCGTGTGTTCTTATCTAATTAATATTCATGGTGTCATTATTTCTTACATATAGTATTAACCCAATTACCTCATAGACTAGTTTTAGATCCAACCTCTTTGAATAAATCTACCGAAAAGGAGCATTAACTAGAGAAAAGGAATTTTTTAGAATTTCGTTGTTTGAAACCATTGTGATAAATATGAGGGAATGGGTTAATGAAGTAAATGATTAATCGCTAGTTATATGTACAGTAGGACCTCTCTTCAACAGAAACAAATACACGCCTTATACGGGGCTAGTTGATTATGTGTATATACAGTAGATATGCTTATAAGACGTGTACAAAAATATGTGTTTAAAACAGTACAACCGATTTGTGTAAAGGATAGTACATCAGATAGTGTATAAGATACCACATACCTGTTATACTAACATTTGGTGTATTATATTATACACAAAACTTGTTGTACTACATTATACACATATTTTGTTGTACTATCTTATACATATATATGTATTTTTGTGCGTACTATCTTATACACATACCTGCTGTACTACCTGATACACAAATCTGCTGTACTACCTTATACATATATCTGTTGCATTACCTAATACACATACATGTGGTATTACATATCTACTGTATTACTGTATACTTATACTTGCTGCACTATCTTATACACATACTCATATATCACCTTACACACATGCCTACTATACTACCTTCTACACATACGAGAATGCTGTAATACCGTATGTATATACACATACATGCTGTATTACCTTATACACTTATTTGAAGTACTATCTTATACACATATCTGTTGTATTGTCTAATACATATACTTACCGTACTATCTTATACACATACCTGCTGCATTACCTTATACACATATTTGAAGTACTCTCTCATACACATACCTTATAAGCATATTTTTTAACCCTTAACCTTGAAGATCTTACACATATATTTGCTATACTCTCTTATATACATATATGCTGTACTATGTTATACACATATCCGTTATGTGCATCTTATATAATTATGTACACATATCTATTGTTCTATCATATCCATATTGTAGGACTGTTAACCTATTATCTCATAGGTTTTTTAGATACAACCTCTTTGAACAAGTCTACCGAAAAGGAGCATTAACTAGAGAAAAGGAAACTTTAAGATTTGTATAGTTGGAAGCCATTGTGATAAATGAAGCATTTGCTCCTATAGGAGCAAATGCTCTATTTATCACAATGGTTTCGCAAAGTGACTTTTACAGAGTCGTCAAAAGTCGTCAATATGAGGGAATGGGTTAAGCATTTTTCAAGTTAACTCTTCTCATGCTGAAATAATGATGACCGCTCAATTTCTGATTTGCTGAACTTTTCACTGACTTCCGGTTCCATCAAACTTTTGAGAAAGTATTGACCGAGTGTCAAAGAGCTTGGATCCTCATGAGTAACGCCGAGTTACACGGCATCTTGGTATCGCATCTGACTCCAAACAGGGTCCATGCTTATAAAACGTTTAGTTGAGTCTGAGCTCGTTCTCAAGTTTTTGATTGGTCAGATTTGAGCCTTTGGCTCAAATCTGATTAATCAAAAGCTTGAGAACTCAAATCTGACCAATCAAAAGCTTGAGAACGAACTCAGACTCAACTAAAAGCTTTATAAGCATGGACCCAATTTGCAAATACCAGTTAAGACGAGTATTGCAGGAGAAGAGTTGACAGTTATTAACTTTAAATATTTCTAGGATAATTGTCTCCTTATTCTGTTCTCAGTGTAGATTTTTAGCTTGATTAATTATGTAATTTTTCTTTAGATATACGATCAGTTTGTTAAGATCACATATAGCGTTCAACTGGATAATATTTATTTGCAAAGATAATTTCACACACAATAATATTCTAACATAAACTTGAACTCTTCCCCTAATATAATTTTTTCACGCCTTTGCAAACAGGACAGGCAAAGGCTGTAGGAGACGTCTGATCAGGGTCTGTTCTGTTTGCTTATGGAATTATAATAGGCATGACTCTACAATTTCCACCAATGAAAAAATATTTTGTACATATACCATTATAAAAAATGAATCTAATAGATGTTCATGATGTCATTATTTCTTACGTGAAAAAAAAATCCAACAAGGAAAAGGTTAATTGTAGGATTATAGATTTCATGTTTCAATTGTCAAAGATGTTTGTATTTGAAGAAGAGCGAATGCAACAAAGCACGTCATTACCAAGAGCATTACTTTTATGTCGGTAACCCAAGTTCATAGATAGCATCTCTTCCATGTCTAATGTGAACGGTTTCCGCTATAACTATTTCATTTCTTAACCATTTGATAGAAACATATGTCACATCATTGGTGTCTAGATTGAAAGCATGATAATACTATTCACTTATTACTCTACCACACACGTTGAAGGTAAGCTATTAATATATCTGCTATTGTCATATCATATTACCACTGGTTGGATTTTATTTTATATTTTAATCCAAACCACGTTAGTAACTTATAAATAAATGATCACAACCGATACACGCGTAAGGACGTCAATTTATCAGTATAATGTCAACACTAGTAGAACTAAGGTCCAGATAAGAAGCATGAATTAAAACATTTTCGGGAATAACTTCGTTATATCTCTAAAAACTCTATCTTGTGACCACTCTATCTTGTGACCACTCTCGAAGAGACCATTCTAAAGAGTAGCCACAACATAGGGTTTGGTGGAGAGATAACCATTTTAATATCTGCCGCTCTGGTAGAACATGGGAACCAAGAATACAGCTTTAAGAATAATGTCCTCTCTAGTCTGAGATATTGATGATGAATGCACGTCTTAGTTTGGGTTTTATCGGGTTTTACGTCGCTTTAACAATGGTTCCATCATATCACGACGTCCAGCTAATTACAGGTGGAGGAAGACCCCAGAGGTTCATCCGTGCACGGAACAAATTCCATTGTTTCGTACACAAAAGAACATCCGGGTAGAAACACCAACCCACCGCAAGTCAACTGGAAGGCTTCCTCACATGTAAAATCCAAATGCCCAGACCGGGATTCAAACCACACACGTCTTTGTGATTAATGCTTATGTACATGTCCAATATGGCGCTTGCACATTTACAATTTACCCTGTAAAATAATATAACTCGAACTTCAGGATACTATACAAATTAGTTCAAGATAAGAAAAATTAGAGTCATCCGATTTCTGATATGAACACTACCTCAAGGACACAACTTAATACAGGTCTATAGTAATGCTGGAAGCTCCTGTAGGAGCTTTCATCATTAGTTTAGACCTGTATTAAGCTGTCACGTGTGTTTGTAGATACCTGTACGATACGTTTGGTTATTGTAAGGTTTTGAAGGATTGAACTTTTTGTTTGAGTTATCCCGAAGTTTGAGCTATCCGAGTTCGAGATATCGAAGTTCAACCTATAACGGTAAATGAACACAAACACAAAAATGTGTTACCAATGTGAGTGTCTGACATGGGGGTTGACATTTAGAATCACATATGTAACAGGTTCCTGAATGACAATGTTCAATTAGTTAACAGTAATATGATTATCATTGTATATGTTACTATATTTCCTTGAGGGTCATGTCGCAACTTTCCACAACCTTAACAACACATTTTAAAGATATAAAATATATTTTATGATACCTGCCTAAAATATTGTAGAGTTTCCATTTTTCATACAACTTGCCATATACGTGTACATGTACCTTGGCAATAATGTAAATGTGTGCCTATGATTAAATAAATATCACTTCTTAGTACCTTTATTTGCTTTTAATTGAGTAATTAATACACTATGCCAAATATTTTAGCAATTATAAATCTAATGATGTACCTTTAGGGAAGAACACCTTAGTCATTTCTTTTGTTAATATTTAGTTTGTTGTTAAAACTTGAACAATGTTTCATTTTTGCGGTGAGAGATGATGCACATGCACTTTTAGCTTCCTTTGCTGTGTGAAATCTGAGGTGTTACAAAATGTGTTACATATGTACTCGATTTCAAGCTAAAACAGCAGTTTGATGACAGGCGCGTGTTTGGTGGTTACATGTATCTTTTGTGATAAGTTGATGGAGAAGCACAAATGGATGCGCCTTTCAACGCCGTAACTCTTCACGACGAATCAGTGAATACCTATGCAAACAATTAAGATCCAGATGCGACGCCACATAGTGTGGGGTCTCATCTGGATCCAAACTGTTTGACAATTTTAACTTAATTTTGCAAAGAAATAAGAGATTATTTTAAGATTTGTTTCAATAATTGGACCAGACGACAATTGTTGCAGACGAAACCCTACTAAGCCCGCAAAGAGTTAAGGAATAAGTCCCCGATCCTCAAATATGAAGTATGAAATAGCCCAAGAAACTGCATATATACAGGGAAAATAAAGTTGACTAATATTTTAAGTTAATTGTAATAAAAGATCTCTCTCGTGTCAATTCGCAACCATTAAACGAATCTCTTTGATCCTAAAAAAAACCTGTTACACTAATCTTAGCTGATAATACTGAACTCAAAGCCCAAACGATCACACTTGTAAAAAACGTCTTGCGTTGACATAAACTCATCCGAATTAATGTCTGATTCTAATATTTGAACTATTTACTACCGCTTTGATCACAAAAGCAAAAACTGATTGTAAGACCATCAGCATACTTAAGCCTACCCAATAAGTTTTCTATAATGTTAACTTCATCGATGTTATCAGGAAATAATTGAAAAAAAATTATAATTCCACAATTAATCAATGTTTATACACTGTGACCATACAGCGAGACCTCTTTAAACCTTTATCTAATAAGTACAGTAGAGTCTGCCTTAAAACGTCACTCTTTTATTGGACACAGAAATCTTAAAAAGCAAGTGGTTGCTTAATGCAGGTCAAACGTAATGCAGAAAGCTCCTATAGGAGCTTTCTGCATTACGATTGACCTACATTAAGCTACTAACTGCTTTACAGACCTAATAATTACTTGTGGTGGCCACTTAAGACAGGGTTCTACTGTATTCATACAAAATACCAAAATGACTTTATTTAATATTATAGCTATAGTAATAAATATATGAAAATAGAAATAATCAGCCACGACAGAACCTGTAATATCAGATATGTATGTTTCCATAAGCAAATAGAGCACGCCCTGTTCAGATAGCTCCTACAGAAGCAGTCTGATCTGGGTCTTAACAGTTAGCAATGCATAAATATTCGCATCTGTCGAGTTACGAGTATATTTCATTATTAGCTACAGTAACACCTCTGTAATTCGAAATATGAGTATAGAAAAACTTAGTCCTTAGTATGCATATGGTTGCTAAATGGTAGATGGAAGTGATGAAGAAAGCTCCCAGGGGAGCTCTCTGCATGAGTTTTACCCTGCAGTAAGCTGCCATCTGTCTTAAAGATTAATTATGACACGTACAGTATTTGAGTGTTCAAATAGTCGAGGTTTTACTGCGTGTGGTTATATACTGTACCTATGTGTTTCTTGTTTCTTGTTTGTTTGTGATGATTATCGTCCGTTTCTGTTCACTGTGGCTAATTGGACGACAGAGAGAGAGAGAGAGAGAGAGAGAGAGAGAGAGAGAGAGAGAGAGAAATCTGGGTGCGATGCCCTACTCTTATTATCGACAGAGTTTCTCTGGTTCTTTTAGATGCCCAGTGTAAAGAACTGATACATGTACATGGACTCGTCCAAAGGACATCCTGTTTCTTGTGGCGTAATGCAAATTGTTTAGTTGTCATGTTCTTATTTAACATTGAATGTGTACATTGTTACTACTTACATGTAAGTGTTCCACTAAGCTGGATGACTGGATGTTGATATAGATTAATCAATCTGGCTTCTCCTTTTAACCACGACTTGACTCGCATTTGCAAACAGCTTAGATCCAGATGAGACGCCGAGTAATTTGGCGTCTCACAAGAATCCAATATATTTGGCACTCAATCAGCTGGTTTCTCAAACGCTTAATCAATTTGCGCCCAGTGGACATGTGACATAATAGTAATAGTGACATTATAAAGGAAGGACACTCGAAGTACATTTGTCTCACATTCTATCATATCTTACTAATATTCTACTTAACCATTTCCCTCATATAATCGTGTTTTCACGCATCTGCAAACAGAGTAGACCCAGATCAAACAGCTCCTGCAGGATCTGTTCCGTTTGCTTATGGAATTAGATATATCTGTTTCTTTAGTTTCTAAAATAGCTACCACGTGTCACCGTCTATATTTCATTATAACCATTCTGTCCATGAATATCCAGTAGTAGGTATTGAAAGTTTAAATAACCATAGAACAGAGAAAGGATTAAAAGGAAAACTGCTTAGTACATTGTAATTGTCCGAAAATGCGGATATAGAAATTAGCTGCCTGTCTGTCTCTCTGTCCGACTGTCTATCTACATTTACAACCTGAAATTATCTACGATAATAGATCGTTATTAATTGTGACATGTTTCTTTCCGATGCTTAAAGTTTTATAAATGATTTAAGAAATATGTCAAGTAACAACAAGGAAGTATCAAGAAGAAACGATGTATTTTATATGTATAAAATATAGGTAATTAAAAGAGTACATTTGAGAATGGTATATTATGTAACAATATTTTGTGCTTTTCATGCTGCGGTATGTGTTTGTTTTTACGGACCTGTAAAAAGAAAGTTTACAGGTCCGTAAAACACGTAAGTTTACCTCAACGTAGATCTAAGTTTTTAATTTTCTCGCCTTAAATTTTGAAAATAACTTTTGTTCCAATTTTCAATTCAAAACTATGACCTGTGGATATACGATTTGTTTTGTTGGTTTTAACGTCGCACTGACATATTAGTATATCATATGGCGACCTTTCCAGCTTTCCGTGTTGGAGAAAGACCCAAGGTGCCCTTTCGAGCAAATTTAATGACCTTCAGCAAGCCAGCCGGATGGCTTCCTCGCATGAAACAGTTCGACGCCCCAAGTGAGGGTCGAACCTACAGCGGTTAGGGGCAAGTGGTTAGTGACTTTAATCATTCGGCCATGGAGGCCCCTAAATGATAAGGAAGAAAATGAGTAGACCTTCCCACACGTATTTTGTTTCTATCAGAAATATATATATATTAAAAACAAATCGCCATTTTCCGAGAATTGCTGCTTTCAGATATTTTGAAAAACACCCACACCGTGCATGAGTTCCCAAAAAAACCTGGGTAATGCCACAATTATGGAATACCGGGCCTCGTAGAATCGGACCAGACGCGACATTCTGACGAGACACGGAGCGAGGCACGATAGTTTCATGGTATGGGATCCCATGGTATGGTATACTGCGAGTAACGAGACCTCGTGTTACAAAATCATGTATCGCAACGTGTCTCGTCGGAATATCGAGTTTCGCCCGATTCTCGTGTCTCGCCCTAAGGATACGTGGCATATTCCATATAACACTGACTAACACGATTTCGTATGTTTCGGTGTACAAGTTCAGCCATTCAAATTTCTTGAATTAGAGATATTGGAATTAATAGTTCCACTGCAGTTTTTAGGTTGAAGATTGTATATAAAAAAAAGAACTAGCAGACCTATTGGTAATTACATTGGACATGAGGTAAAACGGCGAACCTCGACTCTAAGATTTCTTTCTGCCGTGGTTCCAAAACATGTGACAGGTGTGCTCATATTTCATAAAAATGACGTGAAACAAATGTGCTTTCTTGTCCCTTAAAAAGCTTGATCGGAGCACATCTGTCACACATTTGTGTTTTTTGTGAGACATTTGAGGTCGCATTTGTCTCACGTGAGACAATGCGACCGCGTCGGTCTTACGTAAGACAAATGTGCTCCGAGACAAATGTGCTCTTACAATGCTTTCCCTGTTGTTCCTTTAACCATTTACTTGATGAACATCAATGTAAAACATAATGTTACCCTTACTACCTGTTAGCTAAATAGTTACTGTATCTCTTAGTTGATACTGATGTATGCGTCTTTATTACTAATGCTGATACGCTTAAACAATTTGAACAACGTATGCGATTTAACCCTTCGCTTGCTATTCACGTCAATATACATACCTGTAAATAGTGAATACTCAGATGAGACAGCTCCTGCAGGAGCTGTCTCATCTGGGTCTGCACTATTTACAAGTTGATTGTGCAACCAGTGCACTCCACAGCAGTTATTGCACAGAGAAATAATTGTAGACAGTGAAGATATATGTAATTATACAACAGGGCATGGGTAAAGAAGGAGAAATGTATTTTTCAGCAAGCGAATGGTTAAGACAACCTTTTTATTAGCCATGGTTTTGGCTTTATTTTCCCCGTCATATCTGTGTGTGGGTCGGGGAGGATCATCCCTTATCATACCTATTTTTGTGATAACCTTATATAAGTTTGAAAACGGGTCGGATCCTAATGAAACTCTGAGTTTCTAATGAAAACGAGTGGGGAAATGGGGTCATTTAACCCTTTGCTCCATATATAAGAGCTTTCTGCATGATTTAAACTTCCAAATTCTTCTTGAAATTCTAGTTAACGAGATCTAATTACACTTTACTGAGTATTTCTAACATTTCTTTGAACTATGATACAGTAAACCCCCTCTAAACCGGACATCAAATTAGTATTGAATTGATCATAGGCTAATTTTAGAACGAACATTTTTTAATAAATCTACCGAAAAGGAGCATTTACTAGCGAAAAGGAAAATGTTAGAATTGTGTAGTATTGAAACCATTGTGATAAATAGAGCATTTGCTCCATATGAGGGCGTGAGAAGTGTTGCACTTTTGATTACTACTCATAGACAAACCCAATAAAACCGAGTCTACAAGTTTCTCTTTTAGCATTGCTACTTTTGCTTTCGAAGGATCACCCACTTTCAGAATAAATGTACTTAACAACAACAGGCATTATGTGCTAGTGCGGCGGCAATAAACAGTCGCCCCGTACTTCATTCTCAGTGTTGTTATATTATCTGGTCCTTCGGGATCATTATTTTTTATGTTAATAGTTTTGAAAAAGTAATACTGCTTAAGCCGTTGCAAGGGGGCGTGAGTAGTGTTGCACTTTTAATTACTACTTATGAACAAACTGAACAAAACCGAGTCCGCAATTTTCTTTTTTTCGCATTGCTACTTTTGCTTTCGAAGGATCACCTACTTTCAGAATATTGAACTCAAAAACTCCATCTAAAAGTTATAATTTAACCCTTTCCTTCATATAAACGCCTTTCACACATATGCAAACAGACTATATCCTGTGTGAGCCGTCTGGTCAGGGTCTGCCTTATTTGCTTATGAAATTATAACAGATCTAATAGGTCTGAATCTACAGTTTCAACCAGTATCACGCAATCATTTGTACATATGTCATTATATAATTTGTATGATAACATATTAATGATGTCATTATTTCTTACACGAATGTTGAACAGAGAAAGGATTAAGCGACTTACATATACATGCGCACATATACATACACATGAGCACATATACATATACAAGCACACATATACATATACAAGCACACATATACATATACAAGCGCACATATACATACGCACATATACATATACAAGCGCACAAAACCATATACATGCGCACATATACATCCACACATATACATAAACATGCGCACATATACATATACAATCACACATATGCATGCGCACATATACATATACAAGCGCATATATACATATACATGCGCATATATACATATACAAGCGCACATATACATATACAAGCGCACATATACAAGCGCACATATACATGACAACATATCTACGCTACAACACCATTGGTACGGTGGAACAAATTGCAATATAGTTTTTATCTCGTCAAAACGAAATTAAGTCGTGCGCACGACCTAATTTCGTTTTAACGAGATAAAATATTATTACAAAACGAAATTAAGCATCTACACAACGAAATTAAGTCTGACGAGATAAAACAAAAAATCTTGCACATGTCACCTTAGTGTACCAATGCGATGAATATATGTTGAAGCGCCGTCGACCCAAAACTCAGTCTCATTTAGTCCACTCCCTCATATTGACACATTTTGACGCTTTCGTAAAGGCCATTTTCTGAAACCATTATGATAAACAGGGTCCATGCTTATAAAGCTTTTAGTAGAATCTGAGTTTCGTTCTCAAGCTTTTGATTGGTCAGATTTGAGTTATCAAGCTTTTGATTGGTCAGATTTGAGCCAAAGGCTCAAATCTGACCAATCAAAAACTTGAGAACGAACTCAGACTCAACTAAACTTTTATAAGCATGGACCCAGGTTTGCTTCGTTTGCTTATACGTGTACTATAATAAAGATATGATTCTACAGTTTCTTTCTGAGCCAAAATGTCCTGTGTACAGCTGCCAGTATAAGAATTCAGCTGATAAATATTCACGGTGTCATTATTTCTCCCATGAATATTGAACAGGGGAAGGGTTACGTCATTAAACGCATGTTGAGCAAATCGTTGACAAATATGTTTTAAAAACGGTGAACTTACAACAGCAAATAGATCAGAAGCTTTTAAGCCTGGTCTTAAATTCAGACTCAAAATGTTAGTGAATATGGACCCATGTATGGTTTCTTAAACATGCTCACTGGCCTAAATTTGAAAAACTTAATCAGGCAATATAATTGTGGGTCAAAGTTGTATATGGTCATGTGACTAGGTAATATACGACACGTCGGGTAATATTATAACATTGAAGTTTAATGCCAACCCCGCAATTTGTGTTCTCATATGGCGTACACAATCTTCTTTCGTATGCAGTTATCCATTTTTATATACCGCGGTGTATTGAATAACATGCAAAAAGATAATCATAGCACAATCACAACACTATCAAACTATTTTACTTTTCTTTTTCGGATTAAACACGCAATGATTTCACAATGGTAACAGAAAACTAAGTCAGAAGATACTCAAAGCATTAACAGTTAGGACCCCATGTACAGCGAATGGGTAAAAAGTGTAGATCCAGATCAGAGGGCTATCGATGCAAATTTAACACTACATACATGATTTTAGCCATTCTCCGTCTATCGTATTTGCAAACAGCTTGGATCCAGATGAAATACCGAGTAACTCGGCATCTCATCAGGATCCAAGCTGTTTGGCACTCGGTAACTTATTCCTCAAAGGTTTTAATGAATCAGATGTAGGCAAAATTGTACCAAGTTCCAAATTTGAACACATACATTGTGTATTACCAAAGCAACATGTTAATGTGCGTACTCAAATACTAAAATCATCATTTCTCCACCAAGCCCTATGTTGTGACCACTCTTTAGAATCGTCTCTAAGTGACGATTCTAAAGAGTGGTCACAACATAGGGTTTGGTGGAGAAATAAAGAAAATATTTTTGAAAATCTTTTAATTCACGTATCAGATTTGGACCTCTATACTACTTTTAACAGAGAAGTTGGCGGGTGGGTGGTGAGGGAAAGGTTACATATTTCCTTATTCTGTATGAAACAGATATTGGAGTCAGATTGTTTTTAACATTCTTGCACTCACCTGTACAGCCCACCTGCGGCTGATGTCAACGTATGTACATTTTGTGTAATTCAATTATCATACTATATTTTTGTAATTGGACTGTGGCAGTTTCAGTTTCATATATCATTTCCCTGCCTGTTTCTAAAATAAGTGAAAGGTGAAAAGCGATTCAAATTGCACCTTCATGGCACCTACACAATTTTTTGCCAAGTTGACCTCCTTGTATTCGTACTTTCTAAGTGCACTGTAATAAACGCCATGCTTATGTAAGCATTACATTTTACTAATGTACGTAAGATTTCATTATACACATATTTCGTAATTTTTCTCGCCTATTGAACCTACATGTACAAGTACAATTCAAAACATATAATATACAACATGCTCGTAAGACGACGCCCTTTTCTATTTATAATCGCACTTGACGTCCCTACCATCAACACGCTCACCTACACGCACAGACACACACACACGCACACGCACACGCACACGCACACGCACACGCACACACACATACACTGACGCATTCTTACGGATTGGGTGTTTGTGCCTGTTCTTTTCTTCAAAATAGCCACATAAAATAAAATTTAGCCACATAAAACCTATGAGAATAAAATATATTTCTGTTCTCATAGTCACATAAACAGGAATTGTTAGAATTGTGTAGTTTTGAAGACATTGTGATAAATAGAGCGAGGAGCAAATACTCTATTTATCACAATGATTTCAGAAAGTGACTTTTACAGAGCCGTCAAAGGGCGTCAATATGAGGGAAAGGGTTAACTCCATTTACTCCAGAGATGTGCCTTTAAACGCCGTTACAAACACAATAGACCCAGATCAAACGGGCCCAGAGCTGCTCTGCTCTGTTTGATAAGAGATAATATAGATCTGATTTCGTATTTTTTTTAAAAATCCCTTGTTTCATAGAGCCATTGTAAATATCAATAATTTCTTACATAGATATTCTTGGAGTAAAGACAACAACCGGCATTGACCCTTTCCTCCATAAATATGGCTTTCTACGCCACTGTAATAACCACTTCTTGAAACCAGTGTGATACAGGAGCAAATGCTCTATTTATCACAATGGTTTCAAACTGCAAAATTCTAATATTTTACTTTTCTCTAGAAAATGCTCCTTTTGGGTAGATTCATTCAAAGAGATTTGGTCTAAAATAAGCCTATGGAGGAAAGAGTTTAACGACGCTAATAACCAGTTGAACTTCTTTACTATAATGTACCACATTACTTGCCACTTTTCCATAACCCTTTCCGTCTTATAAACGCCTTTTCACGTCTTTGCAAACAGAGTAGACACAGATCAGACGACTCATGAAGGAAAGCCGTTTGATTAGGATTTGTTGACTTGGCATTATGAAATTATAATAGATCTGACTTTACAGTTTCTTCCAATAGCAAAACATGATGTTCATATGTCATTATAAAATAAATCAGACAATTAATATTCACGATGTCATCTTTTCTTACATGAATATTAAACAGGGAAAGGGTTAAAGGCAGGTATCTGTGTTTGATTGAGCTTAATATCTTAATCCTTTCCCTCATATAAACGTATTTTCACGCATTTGCAAACAGAGTAGACCCATATCAGACGGCTCCTATAGGAGCCGTCTGATCAGGGTCTGCTCTGTTTGCTGATGTAGTTTGAAATATTTGTTTCTTTACTTTCTAAAATGGCTACAATGTTCCACTTTTAATATTTCATTATAACTATTTTGTCCATGAATATTCAGTAGGTGTTGAAACTTGGAATAAACATAGAACATGGACAATTGGAAATGATTGATAAATTACATTCGTGGAACACCTAGCAATGTACAGCATTACTGTTCCCGCAATATTTTTTATGCATTGCTGAAAGGTGTCGCAGTGTTGCTAAAGCGATAGTACATAGTAGAGAAGAATTTAGCTACTTTAGGCAGGTGACTCCGGTTTAGAGAGGTTTTACTGTATATACAGTTAAAACTTTTCTATAACGGCCTCTAAATTATGTTAATTAGTTGGTATTTAGGGCAGGTGGCTGCTTAAAGCAAGGTGAAAGTAAAACAGAACGCTCCCATAGGAGCGTTCTGTTTTACTTTCATCTTGCTTTAAGCTGCCACCTGCCTTTAACACAAAATACTTGATGTAATTTAGTGGCCGTTATGGAGAGGTTTTACTGTATATACTCAATGAACTTGACAGTGAGGTTTTGATTTTGGTTGTCAACCCTTTTACAGTTGACAATCACGCTGGCCTCTTTGCATGTACGCCGACAAGAAAGGTTTAGTACTCTATGAAGGCGACCTCTTAAATCTAGAAACGGAAGGAGATGGTCGGATATCTGCACTATTTCGTTTTTGTCGTACCCTTTATTACTTTTCTACAGTTACTCTGTTTGCAGCTCAATCATTGAGTACACTAGCGATAGGTGGATACAGTTTGTTCACTTAAATGTTTTCGTTATACATGCACTTTACCACTGTATTTGCCATCGCGGTTGTTGTAGGTCAGTCGGAGAGGGGATACGTTTATTTACACTGTTTGTCTTTTAGGGTGGGGATGGAATAAGTGTGAGGTTGGGCGCCCATAAACCGGTTTAAACCACCCCCCCCGTGACTTTTGTCACTGATCGTTCCAAGGCGGTACTTCCATCTTCCCCCTGTATGTTTTGTCTTTGTGTGTCTCTTGATGTTTTTATAGTTATGTACATTTGCTGTTTCCTTGTGTTGCTGTTCGGGTGGCTGTTTGTTCTGTATGTGGTGTTTCCTGCACGACTCATTTTTGTACTTTTTGTAGCGGAACCTTAACGACAGCTCCACATAGAGTAACACCTCGATAATGCACTATAAAACAGGTATTATTACTGGTCTTTAAGACAGATAGCAGCGTAATGCAGGGTGAAAGTCATACCACGAAGAAAGCTCCTCTATGGGTTTTCTGCGTTACTTTCACTCTGCATTAAGCAGCCACCTGTCTAAAAAGTTTTTTATTCTTCTTTACTAAAATATCGTGTTGATCGATGTTTAACTGTGTGTTTACAATGAACTTGACAGTGAGGTTTTGATTTAAGTACCCTGTAACAAGTATTAGCCTATGATGTCGGGATTGTCGGCAATCGATAAACGATAGTCTCCCTGATAAACGCCCACACCCTTCCTTCGTGGCGGGCGGGGGTATCGATCAACGATTTTCAAAATACATGTAGATGTGGTAGCTTAATGCAGACTGAAAGCAATGACGGAAACTCTCTTTTGGGAACATTTTGCATTACTTTCATTCTACATTAAGCAACGACCTGTGAACAAAACACAAGAAGCTCCTTTCTTAAAACTGTAACGCTGGGAGAGTTTGTTAGAGATAACACGGTATGGTCTTAGTATAACCAAGCATTCGGCAAAAAGAAAACGAGACGCGCTCAGGGAAAATGGGTCTTACTGCATAGCAAACAGTGTAGACTAAGATCAGACATCGTGTCTATGATGAGGTATCTGATGAGGTTATGTATTGCACGGAAAAGATGCGTAAATTAAAATAATTTCAAGTATAATTTCTTTATTTCTCCACCAAACCCAATGGTGTGACCACTCTTTAGAATAGTCTCTTCGAGACGATTCTAAAGAGTGGTCACAACATAGGATTCGGTGGAGAAATGACGATTTTAGTATCTGAGTACGCACCGTTATCTGTAGCTCTGAATTATCACTTTAGTCTACTCATTTGACGAGTGACACAATTACATGTACAGACTCTGCCCAGACATTGTTTCTTTGACTCGCCGGCCACTAAATTACATCAAGTATTTTGTGTTAAAGGCAGGTGACTGCTTAAAGCAAGGCGAAAGTAAAACATAACGCTCCTATAGGAGCGTTCTGTTTTACTTTCATCTTGCTTTAAGCAGCCACACGCCTTAAGGGCCAACTAATTAACACAATTCAGTGGCCGTTATAGAGATTTTACTGTATAACCATTTTCCTAGGAAAGCGGTTAAAATGTTAATTATATTTAAGATCAAATGACTCAGGCACTCTGATCTGGATTTACACCATGTTTAATTCCTTTTAGGGACAGTGTGCATAATTGGGTTAACCCAGTGCAACACTCGTAGGTTTGTGGCATATATGTATAGCAAATGGTGCAATAGCTTATCGAAAATTGTGCAATAGCTTATTATGTGCGTGTAAAAGCAAAATAATGCATTAGTAACGTGCAAATGTTTGTCTGCGCAAATGCAGATAAAAGTGCATCAACTTGTATGCACGTAATTAATATAACGATTTGCTCATGCGGCACGTTAAACTGTCTATGGTGGTTCTCGCAATAGTTAGGAATAGTTCGTGGTGTCCAATATTGAGACCAGTGAGATGAATCGTTTTAAGAATAACTAGAAAATTGTGTCTGTAAGACACGGCGATGCCCCCATGGTGGTGCTTGCCAAGCTGCACGAAAAGTCCCTATGTCAGTTTACCTTGACTTGTGGGCAATATGGACTTGGTGCGCAATGAAAGTATAGATGGTGTTTAATGTGTATATGCAATTCCATGCCAATAGCTATAGTGGTTAGTAAGATATAAGACAATGAAATAAACTCTGACTACCAACTGCACGTAAAAAAGCGTGACACACAGACGGACGGACAGGTGCCAAACATGATGCCCCTGACTATTGTCAACGGGGGCATAAAAGTTGATTATACGTTTATGCCTTATAGACAGATAATATACAGTGGAGTGTTGCGTAACGACGGACAATTGAGTTGCACGACCTATAACTACCATTTATTGTATTGAAGAAGCATTATATATTGGTTAAGCTCTTTATTTCATATAAATACATTTCATCGCATGTGCAAACAGAGTAGATCCAGATCAGACGGCGATCAGGGTCTGCTCTATTTGCTTATTGAATATCTGAACCTACTGTTTTTGTCGACGCAAAAACATCCCTGGAAAATGTTACGTAATAAAAGTTAAGAAAATGAATATAGATGAAGTGACATTTCACACATAACTGTTCATTAGGGACATGTTTACTATGGTTTTGATGTATTGATAGCTGATATACTCAGCATAATGCAGGCTTGCGGGCAAGTTAACTCTTTCCCCGTTGAATATTCATGTAAGATTTAATGCCATTATAGATATTTATTAGCTGATCTTTATAATGGCATATGTACATGTACACAGGATTTGTTGGTATCGATAGAAACTGAAGCGTCAGATCAATTGTAATTTCCTAAGCAAACAGAGCAGACCCTGATCAGACGGCTCCTATAGGAGCCGTCTTATCTGGGTCTTCTCTGTTTGAAATGATGTGAAACGGCGTTTATATGAAGGGAAGGGTTTAAAAACAATGGTCATTTTACTGCCAAGAAGTAGTAGTAACTGATAAAGAGAAATGCTATTTGTAAGATGTTTTGTCTGTTTCGTAAGAAATCAAAAATCGATTAGTCTACCTATTTTTTGCATTTAGTTGCTGTGGAAAATTACTCTCGTAAATCAATATGAGAGTCAAACATATATCTCAAATTTCATTTTTCCAAATAGGTTCCATTTAACATACCTAAAACTGAATAAAGTTTGTAGAAGTAACAATGAAGTATGCAGTATTTTTCCTAAATTGGGCAAAAAAGCGAAATAAATCATTAGACAATTTTTACATACTTTACATCACGTTATTTACATACATGTATATACAGAAAGTAAAAGTGAAAGAATTCATTATTGAGTGGTGGGACATCTTCCCACACATATCATGTTAGAGCCGGCGTATCTCCACGTGGCACAGGCGCCATATATGGCCTTGAAGGAAGAATAAACATTCCAGCTTCTGACATGTTAAGCATGTTTCAAGTGCTTACGTGCTCAATCAGATATGCGTTTTAAAACGGGAATAAACTTGTCACACTTGATACAGAACCTTTGACTGACAGCTGAGGCGCGTGGATCTAATTATAGATACTCGTGTGAAAACTCCGCCCCCTTGCAAAGGTAAGGTATACGATACATTGTCAGGTGTGCTCAAATAAAATTGCACTTCACGTTTAAAAGGTCTCCATTCGGCAGGTGTAATGTCAGCTCTGTTTCTTCCGCAGTCGAAAGGCCGTGAGAAAATGGTATTGAAATGCTCCGATGATATAGCCATTATAATTTTTCATTTAAAATGATTTTATGACCGTTGGTGCGTATTATCTTAAAGTTTATCCTCACAAAAGCGAGCAATAATTGAGTATATCATATCAAATGGGTATGGAGAAAATTGTCTAAGACTCCTTAATAAAGATGTTAAATGTAAGACGGGAAGACCAAAGGGCTCCATTATAATGAAAAAAGAAAACTGTTTGAAGAATTGTCTAAACTGACGAACTTGTTCGCGATACACAATGAGTCTTTATACCTGTGCATATATTTAAAAATAAAAGCCAATTTGACATCGTTTACGCATTGAATGGTGATGTATATAATATAGTGACACAATCAGGTGTGTCATGTTTCAAAAGTATTTAAAATTCCACAGGTTCACGTGTGCATTATATTGCAATACCAGTGCACGAACTCTTTGATATCATTAAACGGTTTATTTCCCCCTCTATGTCAAAATGATCACGAACGAACCCATAACCAGACATAATTGAAGGACTTTATGGTTGTGACATACAGTAGATATCCACTAACCCGGATGTCCATATTAGTATCATGTCGATCTTTAACCCTTTCCTTCATATTAACGACTTTTGACGACTCTGTAAATGTCAATTTGTGAAACCATTGTGATAAATAGAACATTTGCTCCTATAGGAGCAAATGCTCTATTTATCACAATGGTTTCAAACTACAAAATTCTAAAATTTTCATTTTCTCTAATTAATGCTCCTTTTCGGTAGATTAATTCAGAGAGGTTGTATCTAAAAATAGCCTATGAGGTAATGAGTTAATACAGGCGTGGCAACTTCATGCAGGATGAATGTTATGCAGAAAGCTCCTTTAACCCTTTCACTGTTTATTCCAAAATGTCAGTACCTACTGAATATTGATGGAGAAAATACATGTTGTTATAATGAAATATGGAAGGTGGAACATTGTAGCCATTTTAGAAAATAAAGAAACAGATCTTTCAAATTCTGGTAGCAAACAGAATAGACCCTGATCAGGCGGCTCCTGAAGGAGCCGTCTGATCTAGCTCTACTCTGTTTGCAATTGCGTGAAATCAGATTTCTATGAGGGAAAGGGTTACATGTAATAGCTTTCTGTGTGTTTTTACCCTGTATTAACAATTTCCTTCATATAAACGCATTTTCACTCATTTGCAAATAAAGTAGACCCAGATCCGACGGCTCCTGTAGGAGCCATCTGATGAGGGTCTACTCTGTTTGCTTTTAACACGATACATATCTGATTCTATAGTTTCTGTCAAAGCAACAATTTCACTTGAAAAGTTTATATTATAAAAATTCAGCTTATATATAAATATAAAGTAATTATGTAATTATTTAAAGGTTAAGCAACCACCTGCCTAAATATTTTCTCAGTCATTCATTACTAAAACTTCGAACTATCGGGTTTTGACGGTATTAACTATCCACTATATGTCACAAACTGTATTAAAATTTGCACTGGAAACGAATATCGAAAGTTCAAACGATATTACATACATATGTATTGTGTTCCAGATGATCATGTACATGGAAGTGATACACTGATATATGTCAATGCTGACCAAGCTTTGTTGCTGTAATGGTGACGCACTGACATCTGTCAATGTAGACCAAACTTTGTTGCTGTAATGGTGACGCACTGACATCTGTCAATGTAGACCAAGCTTTGTTGCTGTAATGGTGACGCACTGACATCTGTCAATGTAGACCAAGCTTTGTTGCTGTAATGGTGACACACTGACATCTGTCAATGTAGACCAAACTTTGTTGCTGTAATGGTGACGCACTGACATCTGTCAATGTAGACCAAGCTTTGTTGCTGTAATGGTGACGCACTGACATCTGTCAATGTAGACCAAGCTTTGTTGCTGTAATGGTGACGCACTGACATCTGTCAATGTAGACCAAGCTTTGTTGCTGTAATGGTGACGCACTGACATCTGTCAATGTAGACCAAGCTTTGTTGCTGTAATGGTGACACACTGACATCTGTCAATGTAGACCAAGCTTTGTTGCTGTAATGGTGACGCACTGACATCTGTCAATGTAGACCAAGCTTTGTTGCTGTAATGGTGACGCACTGACATCTGTCAATGTAGACCAAGCTTTGTTGCTGTAATGGTGACGCACTGACATCTGTCAATGTAGACCAAGCTTTGTTGCTGTAATGGTGACGCACTGACATCTGTCAATGTAGACCAAGCTTTGTTGCTGTAATGGTGACGCACTGACATCTATCAATGTAGACCAAGCTTTGTTGCTGTAATGGTGACGCACTGACATCTGTCAATGTAGACCAAGCTTTGTTGCTGTAATGGTGACGCACTGACATCTGTCAATGTAGACCAAGCTTTGTTGCTGTAATGGTGACGCACTGACATCTGTCAATGTAGACCAAGCTTTGTCGCTGTAATGGTGACGCACTGACATCTGTCAATGTAGACCAAGCTTTGTTGCTGTAATGGTGACGCACTGACATCTGTCAATGTAGACCAAGCTTTGTCGTTGTAATGGTGACGCACTGACATCTGTCAATGTAGACCAAGCTTTGTCGTTGTAATGGTGACGCACTGACATCTGTCAATGTAGACCAAGCTTTGTTGCTGTAATGGTGACGCACTGACATCTGTCAATATAGACCAAGCTTTGTTGCTGTAATGGTGACGCACTGACATCTGTCAATGTAGACCAAGCTTTGTTGCTGTAATGGTGACACACTGACATCTGTCAATGTAGACCAAGCTTTATCGTTGTAATGGTTACGCACTGACATCTGTCAATGTAGACCAAGCTTTGTCGCTGTAATGGTGACGCACTGACATCTGCCAATATAGAACAAGCGTTGTCGTTATGATGGTGACGCATTGGCATCTTTCAAAGTAGACCACGATTTGTCGCTGTAATGGTGACACACTGACAACTATCAATGCAAACCAAGCTTTGTTGGTATAATGATGACCAACTTCCATCTGCAAGTGTTGAGACCAAGCTTTGTCGATGTAATGGTGACACACTGATATCTGTCAATTCAGATCAACCGTTGTCGCTGTAATGATGACACACTGGAATATGTCAATGTAGACCAAGCTTTGTCGCTGTAATGGTGACGCAGACATCTGCCAATATAGACCAAGCGTTGTCGTTGTGATGGTGCCGCATTGGCATCTTTCAATGTAGACCAAGCTTTGTCGCTGTAATGGTGACACACCGACATTTGCAAATGTAGACAAAGCTTTGTTGGTATAATAGTGACAAACTTCCATCTGATGGACCAAGCTTTGTCGATGTACTGGTGACAAACTGATATCTGTCAATTCAGATCAACCGTTGTCGCTGTAATAATGACACACTGGAATATGTCAATGTAGACCAAGCTGTGTTGCTGTAATGGTGACACACTGACATCTGCCAATATAGACCAAGCGTTGTCACTGTGATGGGGACATATTGATATTTTTCAATGTAGACCAAGCTTTGTCGCCGTAATGGTGGCACACTGACAAAAACATACAAAAACATTATGCAAATGTTGACTAAACTTTGTCAATGTAATGGTGGCACGCCGACATCTGCCAATGCAGATCAAGCGTTGTCGCTATAATGATGACGCACAAGCATATGTCAATGTAGACCAGGCGTTGTTGTTGTAATGGTGACGCGCTGGCATATGTCAATGTGAATAAATATATTCTGAAAGTGGGTGATCCCTCGAAAGCAAAAGTAGCAATGCGAAAAAAGAAAAGTTTTTATTGAGTTTGTTCATGAGTAGTAATTAAATGTGCAACACTACTCACGTCCCCTAGGACCGGCTTAAGCAGTATTCAATTTTCAAAACTCTTAACATCAAAACTAATGATCCCGAAGGACCAGAAAACATTATTGTTTTACAGTAATGGTGAAAGTTGTATTTCAGTAATGGTGACACACTGACAACTGCAAATATAGAAAAAGCTTTGCTGCTGTAATGGTGACACAATGACATCTGTCAATGTATACCAAAATTTGTCGCTGTAATGGTGGCGTACTGAGATCTCCCAATGTATAATAAACGTTGATGCTGTAATGGTGTCATACTGACATCTGCCAATATATACCATTTTGTCGCTGTAATGGTGACACACTGACATCTGCCAAAAACAAGCATTGTTCTGTAATGGTGTCAAACAGACATCTGTCAATGTAAACTTAGCCTTATCGTTATTATGGTGACAAACAGACATCTTCCAATGTAAATCAAACCTTGGCGCTGTAATGGTGACAAACTGACATCTACAAATGTAAACTAAGCGTTGCCGCTGTTATGGTGACAGACTGAATTTGTCAATGTAGACCAAACTTCGTTGCTGTAATGGTGCCACAACTGACATCTGCCAATAAAGAAAAAGATTTGGCTGTAATACTAACACACTGGCGTCTTCCAATAAGGACCAGACTGTGTTGCAGTAAAGGTGACGCAGTGACATCTGTCAATGTAGACAAAACGTTGACGCTGCAATAGTAACGCACTGACATCTGTAAATGTAGACCAAGCTTTGTCGTTGTAATAGTGACAACTGACATCTACTAATGTAGACCGAGTTTTGTTGCTGCAATAGTAATGCACTGATATCTGTAAATATAGACCAAACTTTGTCGTTGTAATGGTGACAAATGACATCTGCTAAACGAGCTTTGTCGATGCAATAGACAATAGAAACGCACTGACATCTGTAAATTTAGACCAAGCTATATCGTTGTAACGGTGACAACTGGCATCTGCTAATGTTGAACGAGCTTTGTCGCTCTAATAGTAACACAATGGTATCTGTCAATGTAGACCAAGCTTTGTTGCTGTTATAGTGACAACTGACATCTGCCAATGTAGACCAAACTTTGTTGCTGTTATAGTGACAACTGACATCTGCCAATGTAGACCAAGATGTGTCGCTGTTATGGTGGCATACTGATATATGTCAATGTAAACCAAGCTTTGTCGTTGCAATGGTGAAATCTGAAATACTGACATTCTAAAAATGTAGACCAAGCTTGTCGCTGTAATGATGACAGAGATATTTGTCAATGTAGACCAAGCGTTGTCCCTGTAATGGTGACACACTGACATCGGTCAATATAGACCAAGCTTTGTTGCTGTAATGGTGACACACTGACATCTATCGAAGTAGACCAAACTTCGTCACTGTAATGGTGACACACTGACATTTGTTGATGTAGACCAAACTTCGTCACTGTAATGGTGACACACTGACATCTGTCGATGTAGACCAAACTTCGTCACTGTAATGGTGATACATGACATCTGTTGATGTAGACCAAACTTTGTCACTGTAATTGTGATACACTGACATCTGTCAATGAAGACCATTGCTGCAATACGATGGACAGGTGGTTGATTAATGCAGGGCAAATGTAATGCAGAGTCTCCTATTGGAGCTTTCTGCATTATGTTTGAGCTGTATTAAGATACCTACGATCTGCCTTACATACCCATAATTGGACCTCTTTTGAATGACCGCTTAAGGCGGGTTTATCTGTATAAGTGGGTACCGCTAGATGTGCTTTTAGCGTAACCTGCAATGTTTGTGTGCTTGTAAATTTGAATTCACTGCACTTTTATTACGATATTAACCATTTCCCTGTTCTTTGTTTATTCTAAATGTCAATACCTACTGAATATTCATCGACAAAATAGCTATGACGAAATATGGAAGGCCGAAAAGTGTAGTCATTTTAAAAAGTAAAGAAACAAACATTTCAAATTCCATTAGCAAGCATATCCGACCCTAATCAGACTGCTCCTATACTAATAAATGCGTGAAATAAACGTTTATATGAAAGAAAGGGTTAAGCAAATACATGTACCTTTGGGTATTTGTCATATGTTACTGCAAAACTCTAAACTGAACCTGTAGTAAAGAAGAATATGTGAAGATATGAAGATATGTGTAATACGAAAGCCCGGTGGTTACATTCTAAGTTAGTTCCTACTTCATATTTCCGAGTTCAATACTTCGAGTTCCATCTTCTAACTTCCAAATTCCATATTCCAACTTCCATATTCCGACTTCCAAGTTCCATGTTCCGACTTCCAAGTTCCATATTCCGACTTCCAAATTCCATGTTCCGACTTCCAAGTTCCATGTTCCGACGTCTAAGTTCCGACTTCCAACTTCCGACTTCCAACTTCCACCTTCCGACTTCTAAGTTCTAAGCTTTCTCGTGACGTCATATTCGCACACTTTACTTCACGCATGTCAATGCAGCTGACATGCTAGGCGTCCCAGTTGGTCTAAAGTTTTTAAAGATTCCTTCGCCTCCTAGATAAGAAAAATCGATGAGAATTTTTTTGGTTGGTTACTGCATTATAGAGCGTTGCGTTGTATCCAACTTTTGCCTGTCGAAAAATGATTTCAACAAAAAAGAACCATACGTTGACCTCAAAACAATAAAGTTAAAAATAGATAAATATCAAAAATGCTTCCAAAAAAGCTGCCTCCCTATTATTGTTTACACAATTTACAAAGTTTCTACAGACGTGAAAAGAGACATGAAGTTGGAAGTCAGAAGTTTGAATTTGGAACATGAAAGTCGGAACTTGGAACTTGGAAGTCGGAACATCAATAAAATGGTTCAATAAAAATTCGCTTATCTCTGAAGAACCTTAAGGAGTCGCTTAGTTGAAATAATATGAGCTTGATGACAATAAACTCCTTTATGGTTTTCTTGCACTCAGTGTGTGCACTACTCTCCCGCCATCGCACCAGAAACGAATTGCGATCAGGATCTACTGTTTATTCATCTTATTCAAATTTGTAATAAACAAAAGCAACTCAAACTCATAGAGGCTTTTGAATATCAAATACGTGTATTATATAAACCCGCCGAGTAAACCCTCAGCGGAAACGTAGTTGATATTCATGGATGCTGGTCTATGCTGCATACTGATCTATCAAAATCTCTTATTTATCCGCCAAACACAATCTTGTTACAACTCTGCCAAATCCTATCTTAGTGCAACTCCTCCATATCAAATTTTGTTACAACTCCGCCAAATCATATCTTATCGCAACTACTCCAACCCCAATCTTGTTACAACTCTTCCAAATCCCATCTTATCGCAACTCCTTCAAACCATATCATGTCGCAACTCCACCAAACCTTATCTTATCGAAACTCTGCCAAGCCCTATCTTGTTGCAACTCCGCCAAACCCTATTTTGTCACAACTCATCCAAAACCTATCTTGTCGCATCTACGCCAACCCCTATCTTATCACAACTCCGCCAAACCCTATATTGTCACAACTCCTCCAAACCCTATCGTGTCGCATCTCCGCCAACCCCATTCTTATCACAACTCTGCCAAACCCTATATTGTCACAACTTCTCCAAACCCTATCGTGTCTCATCTCCGCCAAACCCTATCTTGTCGCAACTCTTCCAAATCCTAATGAATTGAGCAAGATAGGGGTTGGTGGAGAAACATAAAAAGATTACATTTAGATTTTTTCTGAACACGTTTCTTATCCACAGTTCTGAAACTTTCTATCAATCGAACTATATTTGCTTCTCTCTTGGGCATATGGTAACTAAATACATGACGACAGTTAGGAGCTTTATGCATGAGGAGCTTTATGCATTAGGAGCTTTATGCATTAGGAGCTTTATGCATAACCGTCGTTCTGTATTGAGGAGCCATCTGATTTAAAGAGTCCCGTCGTTATTCACTGAAATTGTCGCTTTAGAGAGAGTTTCTACTGTACATCGGATGCTCTGAGGGTGGGTTACATGCCTGATGCTAACAATGTCTCTGTTGAATATTCATGTAAGACATAATGACATGAATATTTATTAACTGGTTTGTTAAAATGGCACACGTATTGGTACAAACAGTCTGGTCTATTATAAGTCCATAAGCAAGCTGAATAGACCTTGATAAGGTGGATCATAAAGACGCGGACAAGCATTTATATGAAAGGGTTAAAACAAACATCTGAGCAAATCAATTATAACGTCGGAGCCAGGCCAGGACCATGTACAAATTGATTAACCCTTTACTGCATAAATTCACATTTCGACGCCTTTGCAGGGTAGACCCAGATTAGACGGCTAGGTCTGAACATACACACATTGATTAACCCATTTACTATTGATTAATCATGTAGGAGCCTTCTAATTTTAGTCTGCTCTGTTTGCTTATGATATAATATAGATGCGAGTCTACAGTTTCTGTCTTGGCCAAACAGTCCTGTGTCCATGTGTTATTATACCAAATTAATGTAATTAATATTCATGATGTCATTATTTCTTTCGTGGATATTCATGGAGTTAAGGGTTAATATTTTATCCAATAGATACGACGTTTTACGCATTTCCAAACAGAGAAGACCAAGACAGCTGCCACGGGGTTTGTTCCTTTTGCTTTATGATTAATATAGATCTTAATCTACAGTAGGTGGCATGGTAAAACACTATTAACCCTTTCGGCGCCAAATTTCTAATTGTCGTCTGCAATGTATTTTTTGTTAAGTCATTTGGTAAAATAAGGAAATGAGATAAATAAATGCAAATTTCAAAGGAATAAAGCGCAGATATAGAAGAAGAGTTTGAGACAAATAGGGAATTCCCCAATCAGACGCCGCCTTGAAAAGGCGGCATCTGATCTGGGACTGCACTATTTGTCGTGGTGCATTTATGCGATATCGGCGGTGAAAGGGTTAACGCCGTTATAAAACTTCAGCTAATTAATAAAATCATAATTAATAGTCATTAATTAAAAAATAAATATTTCATCATGTAGAGTGCTAAATTGACCGTAAATGCAGGATACTAAACTCACAGAGTATCACTTCTATGAATGGATTCTGGCAGGACTGGTGTGTCTCTCTCATAAGTATCCAACCTTTTGGACTTGAACACTGCGTTATACTGGGGTTAGACGCCATCTTAACCCTTTCGGCGCCAAATTTCTAATTGTCGTCTGCAATCCAAGTTTGTTAAATCATACAGTACAATAAGAAAATGAGATAAATAAATGCAAATTTCAAAGTAATGAAGCACAGATATAGAAATAGAGATTGAGACAAAAATTGAAGTCCCAGATCAGACGCCGCCTTGAAAAGGCGGCATCTGGTCTGGAACTGCACTATTTGTCGTGGTGCATTTATGCGACATTGGCGGTGAAAGGGTTAACAATATTTCAGTCATATCGCGACGTCCATCGTAAATGTGAAGGAAGACACCACACGTTTGTTTGTTTTTTGTTGTTGTTGTTGTTTGCACAGAACAAATTACAGAACAACTATCGAGTAGAACCACCGACCTACCGCAAACCAGCTTGAAGGCTTCCTCACGTAAATATTCCAGATGCCCAGGTCCAAGTGATTGTCAGTCGAAGACCATAACCACTCGACCACAGAGGTCCCTAAACTTGAAAGCTAGTTCTATTTGTTGTAGTCATCGTATTTGACTATGTCACTCAGAAATTACTTGAGTATTCTGTAGGAGTATTTAAAGTACAGTAAAACCTCTCCATAACCACCACTAAATTACATCAAGTAGTTTGTGTTAAAGGCATGTGGATGCTTAAAGCAAGGTGAAAGTAAAACAGAACGCTCCTATTGGAGCGTTCTGTTTTACTTTCACATTGCTTTATGCAACCACCTGACCGAAATACCAACTAATTGACACAATTAGTGGTCGTTATAGAGAGGTTTTACTGTATTTTGACCACAGTTTATACAGTTGAACCTGTCATAAGAGACCTTATACTGATTGAACACATGTATCTTAAACAAACAGGTGGATGCTTGGTATATGGCAAAAGTAATGCATAAAGCTCATATAGGAGTTTTCTGCATTACATTGATCAGCATTAACCCATTTCCTACCACGATCCAGTATATGGGACGTAGGCAAACAGTGTAGACTCTAATCAGAGTCTACACTGTTTGCTGATAGGAATTTCAATATAAAACAAAACGAAAATGAAAATTTAGGCCAGGCACCCCTTAGATAAAAAATGGACTAATCCAATGTATAAACATGGAAGAATCCACTAGGCGCAAATGGGTTAAGCTACCACCAGCCTTGCAGACCTACAATTAGACCTCTTTTTGATGGCCATTCAAGAGAGGTTTTATTGTTACAGAGCACTGTAAAATCGCTTTGATTCTTTCACTGCACATGTCGCATCTGTGATTACTTACGTAAACAGTTTTGATCATTTGAAGTGAGAGACACAGTCACAGGGTCCCGAGGTGTTAACTCTTTCGGCGCCAATGTCGCATGTTGGCACCATTGAAAACAGTGCAGTCCCAGGTCAGATGCCACATGGGACTTCACTGTTTTCTGTATTATTTCAGCCCAAGCATACAGGTTTTTTAAAAACAAATGTTTTACTAATATACCTTTATTATTTAGTTTAGAATTATATTTAATATGAAATTATTATTGCAGACGACACTTTTAAATTTGGCGCTAAAAGAGTTAAACCTTTTTGCTTGAGTTTGAACTCATTATTAAGCATCTGATTGGTCAGATTCGGAGCTTGCTCTGAATCTGACCAGTCAGATGTTTGAGAATGATTGGAGACTTAGACGTTTTTATAACCTTAGGCCCTGATAAAACTGTTTGATGTTGCGGTTGTGGTTTGAAACAAAGGGTATGAAAACCCAACAAGAGCGCGACATGCGGATGCCAACGCTCGTCTGTTCAACTGTAGCCCTTGCAACGGTGACCAAATATGTGAGCCAACGCTCGTCTGTTCAACTGTAGCCCTTGCGACGGTGAACAAATGTGTGAGCCAACGCTCGTCTGTTCAACTGTAGCCCTTGCGACGGTGAACAAATGTGTGAGCCAACGCTCGTCTGTTCAACTGTAGCCCTTGCGACGGTGAACAAATGTGTGAGGTTTCATAAGATTTGCATGAATAGTAAATAAGTGAGCGCCAACGTTTAACCCTTTCCCTCATATATACGTGTTGTAACGCATTTGCAAACAGAGTAGACCCAGATCAGACGGCTCCTATAGGAGCCGTCTGATCAGGGTCTGCTGTGTTTGCTTTTGAAATTTGATAGTTCTCTTTCTTTACTTTCTAAAATGGCCATAATGTGCCACCTTCCATAGTTCATTATAACTATTTTGTTCGCGAGTATTCAGTAGGTCTTGAAATTTGGAACAAACATAGAACAGGGAAAGGGTTAAGTTTCCGGACGACAACGACGACGACAACGCGGACGCCGGAGTTACGAAAATAGCTCGTATTTTTTCGAAGGAAAAACAGACGAGCTAAAATTTCAAATTAAAGCAGACTACAAATTTTGCAGACTACTAAATTTAGCATCAAAAGGGTTATGTGGTTTTTAATCTAAAGACTTTTAAAAAGCATTAACTAAGCAATAGTAACAGAAAATAAAGAAACAAAGCAAAAGGTATCATTTGTATACATTTTATTAATGACATCCAAAATAGATGTTTTCAATTAACGTTAATATTGCATAAACTTTGTAAGAACATGAATAAGCACAATTTGGAAGCACTGTCGTGTAAATATACTCTAAACAATATACAACAAACATAAACAACAAGAAACTCAGACCTCAACGAAGTCCGTTATTTCCAGTGACATTTACAATGACAATTGGCTGCATGACCTCAACAGCAGCTGCAGCTTTGTATTATTATAATACATGTATAATAATCGCGTTACGTTCTTTAACCCTTTCGGTGCCAAATTTCTAATTCTCGTCTGCAATCCATGTTTGTTAAATCATTCAGTAAAATAAGGAAATGAGATAAATAAATGCAAATTTCAAAGGAATAAAGCACATATATAGAAATAGAGATCGAGACAAATAGTGAAGTCCCTGATCAGACGCCGCTTTGAAAATGTGGTGTCTGATCTGGGACTGCACTATTTGTCGTCGTGCATTTATGCGACATCGGCGGTGAACGGGTTAACTGTTAGCTTGTTGGGTAAATATTGGCAACCCACAAAACCTGAACTAGTTCGCATTTCACACTTGCCATTCTTCAAATTTGTCTAGTCAAATTCAAATCTGATTTTAAACCAAGCTTTTGAGAAATTACTGTTCAAGTGTCAAATATCTTTTGGATATTTCCCTCATACAAGCACCTTTCACGCATTTGCAAATAGAGTAGACCCAGATCAGGCGGTTCCTGTAGGAGTCATCTTATCAGGGTATGTTCTGTTTACTCATGAAAATATGATAGATCTAACGCTGCAGTATCTAACAATACCAAAACCCCCCTGGTACATATCCATTTATAAAACAAAAAATAGCAAATAAATATTCACGATGTTCCTATTTCTTACATGAATATTCAACAGGAAAAGTATTAACAGGATAATGATTAAAGACACACGTAATAGTTTCCTTATTTTGTATAGTTACATACAATAAGGGTGACAAACAGTATCAGAGCTATAGATAAAGGTGCGTACAGAACTACTAAAACTGTCATTTCTCCACCAAACCCTATACTGTGACCACTCTTTAGAATCGTCTCGAAGAGACGATTCTAAAGAGTGGTCACAGTAATGGGTTTGGTGGAGAAATAAAGGAGTTATTGTTGAAAATGTTCAAAATTTACGCATCTTATCTGGACCTCTGCCGAAAATGTTTTGGCTTTAACCGTTATCATGCTGAATACATTACGTCTGTCATAACTTAGATCTGTTGAATGTTTAATTACTTCTGAGTCTTACAACTGTTTGAGAAAACGGTTGACCGAGTGTCAAACAGCTCGGTCCTAATGAGACACCGAGTTAACCCATTCCCTCATATTGACGCCTTTTGACGCCTCTGTAAAAGTCACTTTTTGAAACCATTGTGATAAATAGGGCATTTGCTCCCAAGGAGCAAATGCTCTAATTATTACAATGGTTTCAAAACTGCATAATGGGTTTACATGATTCAAACTGTTCATATGACTATCATAATTTAGCTCAAGGCTCATCTAAGAAATAATGACATCTGAAACATTATTTAGCTAATATTTTCTAATGACATATGAATACATGAATGTTTGGCCGTGATAGAAATTGGAAAATTAGATATACTAGTACATATTGTATATCATTTCATAAACAAAACATAGTAGACCCTGATCAGATAACCCCTACAGCGGTCGTCTGATCTGGCTCTACTATGTTTGTAAATGCGTTAAAAGGAGTATCTATGGGGTTAACCCTTTCACCGCCACAGTCGCATAAATGCACCACGACAAATAGTGCAGTCCCAGATCAGACGCCGCCTTTTCAAGGCGGCGTCGGATCACGGACTTCGCTATTTGTCTCAGTCTCTACTTCTATATATGTGTTTTATTCCTTTGAAATTTGCATTTATTTATCCCATTTCCTTATTTTACTGAATGATTTAACAAACAACAAACATGGATTGCAGACGACAATTAGAAATTTGGCGCCGAAAGGGTTAAAGTTCCAATAAATTGATGACCATGGAACGGACCCATTGTCACATGTGCGGTCGACATTCGTCAACATAGTAACCAGCGGTTGACACAAGAAAGCCTGGATGTCACCAACACACATATCACATAAGAACTTAAGATAGATTTCAGAAAACTAAAAAAAATAACACAGTTGTATTTCTCATCTCGTCCATATGTAACTATAAATAACCTTTTCGGCGCCAAATAAATTTCTTCTGCTGAAATTATCATCTTATTCAGGTTTCAATGTTTTTTCCTCAGAGCGTCAAACAGTTTGGATCCTGAGGAGACGCCGAGTTACTCGGCGTCTCCTCGGGATCCAAACTGTTTGCATAGATTATCACGGGCTCACCTATGCCGAGGAAAGAGTCATGACAAACATATCATGTGTTCGCATACTTTTACGGGAATATCAGTTAATAAATATTCATAATGTTATCATTCCTTACATAAATATTCAACCAGTAAAGGGTTAAGAAACACTGAGCACAAGTGGGTTAACATGGATACAGACATTATTGGTCATTTTTAGACCACGGTCTCCACAAGCTCTCCGGGCTTGATTGTGGAGGCTCGAAGTATCCTTTTAATTTCGCACTATATTGTCGACCAACGAACTTTTGTCGTTGGCTATTCAAAGTTTGTGATTTTACTTGTTGCATTTCGCCACTTTGATGAATGTTTGTAACGTCTTTGACACCGTCTTTGCTTGATATTGAACTGCATTTGACATCAGAACTTTGCGTAAACGCTGTCGACTGGTTTGTGTTACACATGGGATTTCTGGGGGCTGCTGTACGAGTTTGGGTTCCTGTGACTGTGTTTAAGAGACCATTTGCGATTTCCGGAGATGTTTCTGCCAGTTTTGTGGTACATGCTGGAATGTTGAGTGGTATCACACAAGTTGTGCCGGGAGTTGAAGTGTAAAAATTGGCAGGAACAATGATTGTCAAGGGAATATTTGACATAATCGGTGAAGCTTGTAAAGTGTTGACCACAGAGCCTGTCTGCAGTGCCGTATATTGTCCTTGAACTGCTATATGGCTTTGCTGTTTGACGGGACTTGCAGTTAATACAGTTGGGCATGGGGATGATGTATTCACAGAAAGCGGAACGGGTGAGAACTGAGCACTATCAGGTTCATCCTCTGACGAACTATCAGAATGACTCTGACCTGTAGGCGAAGCATTATCACGCTGTCCTTGTGCGCTAACATTATCGACACCGCTCAACCGATTTGCAAGATGGTCGAGAAGTTTGGATTTAATTTCTGTGTCACAAGTATCGCTAGATGCAATGTATTTAATGACTTCACTGATACAGTTATTGACGCCATTCTTGTATTGTTCGTCTTTGGTATTGTTTGTGTCTGGTACTGAAAATAAGAGAAAAATAATTGGTTTTACTAACATGAACATAAAGTGAAATTTAAAAAACTGCTCTAAGGAATTCTGATAGTAACATTTCTTTAACCTGTTTATCCCTTTCTTTCATATGCCGTCTGAATGGGATCTATTCTGTTCGCTTAAAATTATAACAGAACTGACTCTACAGTTACTACCAATACTAAAACATCCTGTGTTTAACACCCATTATAAAAAATCAGCAAATAAAAATTGATGATGTTATCATTTCTTACATGATTATTCAACAGGGAAAGGGTTGACTTTGTTATTGAATTTTCCGTCTTTGGTATTTCAAAACGACGCAACTCATGCCAGGTCACTATAATGTCTTGTATATTTTTACAGAACCCATGGCGGCACGTTTACATGTATTATATTAGTATCCGTACAGATGTTCGTTTCTATTACACTACATGATACAAGTGTTTTAGTGTCTTACATTTCCCAGAATTCCTCTGAAGCTGTTTTACGTATTTCACCGTCATCTCCAATATGTCGGCTTTCTCCATTTTCTCGAAGCGCTCACTCTGAAATGTATAATGAAATGCTTGGAAAATTGCCATATACGACTATATAAAATCTATCAAGCAACCGATAAGCATTTTAGCATTCAAACTATAAGCGTTTCTATGTATTACACCAAACGTGGTAAACTTTGTTTTGTGGTACAAAATATGGTACGTGGAACTGAACATATTTACTAAAGCTTTTTGCGTATGATATGGAAGACATTGGGAGAAAGTGTGTGTTTTTAAACGGTGACCATAGTAGTGGGAGTCCTGAACATCACGCCTATCAGTCACAGCAACAGATAAAGGTGCATACTAGGCCATTCTAATGAGTGGTCGCAACATAGGGTTTAGTGGGGAAATATAGGAGTAATTCTTGAAAACGTTTTAAATTTACGCATCATATCTGGACCTCTGTGTACCTTTCGTAAACATCTGACCGGTCTTTATTATGTAAAAATAAACAATTAGGAGGCATTACAGTTTCTTCTTCGCCATATCTAGATCAAGTTAATTAATGTATATTCGTATAACTTTTTACTTATTCAAAATCTATGTGGCGTTTACCCTTGTCTTATTGGTGCTACTTTACTGACATATGAAAAGGATATTAGCAATATATACCATCTCTCATAAATATTGAAATACAGACATGTTACTTGATGGTCATCAGTAGTCAACCTGTTTGCTACTACCGGTATATTGATAATGTCCAACACAAAACTAAGCGAATCGGAAAGATCAATGTTTAAAATGTAGCAGACAGTAGTTTTAGTTGATACCATTATCAGCTGAGTATGAGTAACAACCAATTATATAAGTGTTAAAACCAT
Source organism: Azorinus chamasolen (assembly GCA_963576725.1). NCBI lineage: Eukaryota > Metazoa > Mollusca > Bivalvia > Cardiida > Solecurtidae > Azorinus > Azorinus chamasolen. The sequence goes on from OY755249.1 coordinate 29,271,244, forward strand.
ACATATAAGGTTTAAAACCATACATATGAGAGTTAAAACCATACGTATGAGAGTAACAATCATACATATAAGTGTAAAATCATACATAATAAAGTGAAAACCATACATATAAGGGTTAAATCTATACATGTAAGAGATAAAACCATACATATAAGACGTAAAACCATATATTTATATGAGTTAAAACCATGCATATGAGAGTTAAAACTATACGTATAAGAGTTATAAAATGTATGTTTCAGAGTTAAAACCATACATGTATAAGGATTGCAACCATGCATATAAGAATTACAACCATATTTTCATAAATAGAACCTTATTGAATGGTTTTAATCCTTAAATATACAGTATGGTTTTAGTGTTTATATGTGGTTTTAATCCTTTAATATACAGTATGGTTTTAGTGTTTATATGTGGTTTTAATCCTTTAATATACAGTATGGTTTTAGTGTTTATATGTGGTTTTAATCCTTATTTATATGGTATTAATCCTTATGTACGGTTTTAGCCTTTATATATGGTTGTGAGAGTTCTATTAGTATTATTGTCGATATGTAAAACAGCGGCAGCCTAATGTTGTGAGAAAGTCGTCTACAGTAAAACCTCTCTATAACGGCCACTAAATTACATCAAGTGTTTTGTGTTAAAGGCAGGTGACTGCTTAAAGCAAGGTGAAAGTAAAACAGAACGCTCCTTTAGGAGCGTTCTGTTTTACTTTCACCTTGCTTTAAGCAGCCACCTGCCCTAAATACCAACTAATTAACACAATTTAGTGGCCGTTATAGAGAGGTTTTACTGTAGATAATAGAAAGCTCAAAAAGCAACTTTCTGTGCATGGATGTCGACCTGCACTAAGCCATCGCCTTTCTACAGCGATCTAAGTTCTTCTTCACTAAGTCTGGTTCAGTGGCGAGTGTTGCTGTATTCGTATTAGTTGTTACTGGCATCAGCCTGTTTGTCCCGTACAATATTTACCTTGTGGGAAATCATTCCAGCTAGTATCGTCTTCAGTTCCACCAAGCTCGTGTTTATCCTTGCTCGACGTTTCTTTTCCATGGCTGATTTCGTGATCTGAAAAGAAAATGTAATTTTTAATATACAAACAGTAATTGAGCTATAATTCACTCTGTTTAAGACGTATACTCCGTTTTGAACATGTTTAATGATTACAGTTGTAGTTTTGTTGAAGCATCACCCACTATTATTTGGCAAACTTTCAAGAACACCTAACAATCAAACTTTTGATTTTTGTTTATTGTAACGCTGACATTAAGTATACGTACTAAGTCCTTTCCTTTTATTTCAGAGAGTGTTTTACAAGTGTAACTTAAACTACAATGTATGTTTGAATCTGGTCGTTACCTTGCGAGTCTCGGATACGACTCCTCTTGGTCTTTCAGACAACATCCTTGGTTGTTTGATGAGAATGGAAGTCCGTTAATATATATTGTAACACGTAAACGTAATGTTTGATAGTCCTTATCTGAACAAATCAATAGAACTCAATGTCAACACATTAAATCCAAGTTTAAACGTTCGTTATGTTTGGCAAATATGTTCAGTTGTAACATATCTGTAGATGTTTCTTCTAGGTTGTTTTATTCCAGTTTTATACAGATGGAATAAAAATCTTTACAAATATGGCTTATGTCCTTCCGCAAAAACAGGTATAATAAGTTCAATCTTTTATCTCGCTCTGTCTTCTTCTGTCGCGTGCCTGTCACTTTTCTACTTTCCTTGCATGTTTCGACTCGTCACTGTAATCTCTATTTTTGGCCTGACATGTCAAAACTTGCTTCTTGTATCCCCGTGCTTTTCTATACTTATTCACCTATTTGTGCGGTAAATTTCTTATAGTTTAAAAGCACCTTCACTTTAAACAACCACTGAATTATCTTCCTTAAGCGTGTCGTTGTGGTGTTCGTCGTGATTGGTGCGGTGTATCGGCATGCGTGCTGCCCCAGTGCCTCTCGTCCCGATGTCAAATCAGGTGCGCTCGAGCCGTAGTAAATCGCGTGTCACCACCGTGAGTGACAGCGCAGTCGCGTGCCGGAGAAGAAGACTGAAACGTGGGAAATCTCCGCCCACCTGTACAGGTATTCAGAACGTTAGGGTTCAAGTGAGCCCGCATAAATCTTACATACCTATGAAGATGGGCCCATAAACGACAGGTGATCATTTATTAAGTGTCTCTTACACTTCGCAAAACGTGGGAAAGTGGTATATTTCTGTGTTTGGGCTGAGATTGGAAGAATGCCAAGCTAGCCAAATTATGAAAATAGTTATTTTTATTTTAATGATTTCCCCCTCTCTCTCTTTCGGCATTATTATCTATTCGGCATTATTTCACATATGCATTAAAATATTGTGGGTTTATAAATCTAAGCTCCATTGAATTTTTGTGAATATTTCCTCTCACTTAAAACCGTAATCACATTTAAAAATATAGACGGTTTGTAAATAACTGTCATTTTATGCATGAATCACGTGTCAGCTGAAAATGCAGGACGATCTGTTTAATAGTATTTCAATTACATATACACGTTTGCTTAATCACAGTTGAAAGATAACATTTTGAATTCAGGACATTTTCTTGTAAAAAATTAAATATACTACTACAAAAATAATTATATGGCGAAGTATGGCGCCTACTAACGCATTACCAAACACTGTAGACCCAGAACAGAGGGCTCCTATAAAAGCCGTTTGATCAGGGTCTGCTCTGTATGTTAATGACATAATATTGGTTTGATTCTACAGCTTCTGCTTTGTCCAAACGGTCTGTTTTCATAATACCCGTGTAAAAAATCAGTTTATTTATATTCATTATATCATCATTCTTATATAAACATCCATCGGTTAACCCATTACCTCATAGGCTATTTTTAGATCCAACCTCTTTAAATAAATCTACCGAAAAGGAGCATTAACTAGAGAAAAGGATAATTTTAGAATTTTGAAAGTTTGAAACCATTGTGATAAATAGAGCATGTGATCCTATAGGAGCAAATGCTCTATTTATCACAATGGTTTCACAAATGGATTGTTACAGGTCGTCAAAAGTCGTCAATATGAGGAAAGTGGTTAAAAGATTAACCCATGTTAACCTCATTTTCTCTAAATGCACTTGCCCAAATATGCATTATGATCCAATCAAATTTAAGTTTAGGGGTGTTCTTGGAGTAATTCTGTCTTATGTTACATTTGAACCATACTTTGTAAAGCAGACATATGGCACCAGAGGATTCCCTCTGGTCTGGATCTACGCTATTTGCATATTGTTGATTTATGACAGGTACCAGTCATATTAGGCTAGTAATAGTAATAACCTATAAGAACCGTCTGATCTGGGTCTACTCTGTTCGCAAAGGTGTAGAGAGGGGCATTTATGAAGTAAAGGGTTAATGTACAGGCTGCTGAGCAAACTTTTGTCAGTAGAAAGCACAGGGGTAAGACACGTTTGAGTCAGTATATGTATATATAGAAAGTATACTGACTCAAACATGTCTTACCCCTGTGGTAGAAAGTGGTCAACGACTTCAGCTGGCTCAGCTGATTTAGCTAGCATTACTTTTCAACAACACCCTCAAAGTATCAAACAGTTTGGATCCCGATGACATGCCGAATTACTCGGCGTCTAATCTGGATCCAAACTATTTGTATGGATAATCACTCATACACCAGCATCAGACTGAAGAGTAAAATGTACACCGTTTGGCCTTAACTCTTTGCACGCTTGCGGCGAAACTGTGATTACCCATGCAAACAGTTTGGATCCAGATGAGACGCCGCATGATGCGGCGTCTCATCAGGATCGATATTGTTTGTCATCTTGGCCATATTTTTGCAAAAATAATGAGAGAAAGTTTATTTTAAGAATAGAAGCAGACGACAATTGTTGCAGACGAAAAATTACTTAGCGTGCAAACAGTTAAACCATTTGAATGCGGAAAAATGCGTGTGGTGACATTTGCAAAAATAATGTAGACCCAGATCAGAGTCTGCACTGTTTGCCATTCAAAATCCTATAGCAAATGTTTGGCTTTCATACTCCTATAGGAGCCATCTGATCTGGATCTACCCTGTTTGCAAATGCGTGAAAACACGTTTACATGAAGGAAAGTGTTAAACAATGATGGGCCATTCCACTTTGAAAAAGTCAGCGTTCAAAGAGCTTAAAACATGTAACTGCTGAACATAGAACAAAAATATGTATTACCTTTCTAACAGAGGTCCAGATAAGATGCGTAAATTAAAATATTTTCAGGAATAACTTCTTTATATCTCCACCAAACGCTATGTTGTGACTACTCTTTAGAATCGTCTCGAATAGGCGGTTCTAAAGAGTGGTCATAACATTGTGTTTAACCCATTCCCTCATAGTGACGACTTTTGAGGACTCTGTAGAAGTCATTTTGTGAAACCATTGTGATAAATAGAGCATTTGCTCCTATAGGAGATAAATTTATCACAATTGTTTCAAACTACAAAATTCTAAAAAAAAATTACTTTTCTCTAGTTAATGCTCCTTTTCGGTAGATTTAGTCAAAGAGGTTGTATCTAAAAATAGCCTATCAGGGAATGGGTAAAAACGGTTCTAAAGAGTGGTCACACCATTGTATTAGGTGGAGATATGACGATTTTATTATTTGCGTACGAGCCTTGATCTATTGCTCTGCTTTTAACCTTCCTCCCGCAAAATAGTTTGGATGCAGATGAGATGCCAAGTCACGTGCATTCGCGTCAATCTTAGTTTTGTCCAAACTGTTGGTATCTTGGTCAATAGCGTCTTGAATCACAGGTGCCAGGCGCGTGACCATTTTATAAATACTACTGATAAACATCTTCAAATACGTTTAGATATCATACTTTGATAGGAAATAAAATTTGAAAAACAAAATTGTATAGTATAATAATATTTATCACATAATCTACCATGTGGGAGTGCCGTAACAGAGTGTCGTATTTCGCAGAATTGCACTAGTGCATTTTTATGCAAATTAGCAAGTTAGCCAAGTCGTTCGTTGTATTACTACGCTGTTTGTAAGTAATTGCCGAAACAGCCGTCAGCTATTCTGTTTTATTTTCTTTGGCATATTAAGGATTATGTGATAAAAAGAATCTCACATTCGTATTTATTAAAATTGTTTTCATGGAACTCGTTTACTATAATGAATATGACACTCGCTAAAGCTCGTGTCATTTTATTATAGTAAACTCGTGTCATAAAAACAATTTGTAATGAACACTCATGTAAGATCCTCTTTTTACATGTATCATCCTTTACGATTACTTTTTTCCAAAAGTTTTTTTTTCTGTCAAAGTATGAATGTCTCGTTTTCAACGACGCAGACTTATCTGATCTGATGTTTGTAAGGCACAGACGGCTAATTAAGAATGAGCAGAAATTATTTAATCCTTTTCCCTGTTCTATGTTTATTCCCAATTTCACTACCTACTGATTCATGGATAAATAGTTATAATGAAATATAGAAGATGGAACATTGTAGCAATTTTCGAAACTGATCTATCAAATTCCATTAGCAAACAGAACAGACCCTGATCAGACGGCTCCTATAGGAGCCGCCTGATCTGGGTCTACTATGTTTGCAGCTGTGTGAAAATGCGTTTATATAAAGGAAAGGGTAAGATAAATGGTTTGTAAAACGGTACTATCGACCGGACAAAAATACTGAGTACAGGATAAACGGTTTGATGCCTTTGAACGCATACTTTTCAAAGTGGGATGACCCTAACTGTTTAACGATATAGTCCATTCAGAGTGGAAGAGTATAACCCACGAGATGATTTTCAATGACAAACAGTGCAGACCCTGATCAGAGGTCTCCTGACAGCTAATCAAAGGGGTTCAATAAATGTGATTTATTTCTCCTTTTTTAATGCAGTGCATTCTTATCGACAGACTGTCGTCCTACATCAGTTATCGAATAAGGGTTCGTCTTTATTTCCTTAACACTTTCCTTGATATAAATGTGTTGTCACGCACCTGCAAACAGAGTATACTCAGATCAGTCTGATCAGGGTCTGCTCTGTTTGCTAGTGAACTTTGAAATATCTGTTTCTTTTAGTGCCTATAATGGCTACTAGTGCTCCACCGTTCATATTTCATTATATCTATTTTGTCCATGAATATACAGTAGGTATACTGAAACTTGGAATAAACACAGAACAGGGAAAGGGTTGACACTTTCTCTATGAATGTTAACGCAACTCAACGTCATTACAAACGGTAAGTCCCGTCTGATCACGGTCTGTTCTGTTTGCTTATGGATAAGTCGAACTTCAAGGGACCGTACAAATTAGTTCGAGATAACAGATGTTCGAGTCATCCGATTTCTAATCTGAACGATATGTCAAAACCACAGCTTAATACAGGTCTAAAGTAATGTTGAAAGCTCCTGTAGGAGCTTTCAACATTACTTTAGACCTGTATTAAGCTGTCAGATATGTTTCTAGATATATGTAGCGATACAATTTAGAGCAATTCTGTAGTGTTAGTTTTGGAAGGACTGGACATTTTGTTCGAGTTATCCCAAAGTTCGAGTTATCCGAGTCGAGATATCGACGTTCAACTGTAGATTTGATTCTACAATTTCTAACATACCCAAACAGTCCAACGTTCATAAGCCATTATAAAAGCTATGCTAATTAATACTCATATTTCTTACATGAATATCCATGGAGTAAAGGGTTAAACCACGATTAGAATGTGAAACAGTTTCAGTCCTGATGAGACGTCGAGTTACTCAATGACTCAACTGGATCCAAACTACTTCCAAATGTTATCGAACATTCGCATAATTATAGCACTTAACACTTTCGGCGCCAATGTCGCCTGTTGGCACCATTGAAAATAGTGCAGTCCCAGGGAAAAGGCGGCATCTGACCTGGGACTTCACTGTTTTCTGTATTATTTTAGCCGAAGCATACAGGTTTTTAAAAACAAATGTTATTCTAATATACCTTTATTATTAAGTTTAGAATTATATTTAATATGAAATTATCATTGCTGACGACACTTTTAAATTTGGCGCCAACAGTGTTAAAGGTTCACCCTTTCCCTGCTCTATGTTTATTCCAAATTTCAATACCTACTGAATAATCATTGACAAAATAGTTGAATGAAATGTGGAAGGTGGAACATGTTAGCCATTTTAGAAACTATTGAATCAGATACATCGAATTCCACTAGCAAATCGAGCAGACCCTGATCAGACGGCTCCTCTAGGAGCCGTCTGATCTGGGTCTACTCTGTTTGCAAATGCGTGAAAATGCGTTTTTTGTATAATGGAAAGGGTCAAAGGTGAAGAGCACATGATTCGCTATTTGTCAAGCGCGTAGGTAAGGTCGCGACAGACGTGATTTTCGTGACGGATAGACGCGATTTGCGTGACGGATCTACGCCTCCGAACTTGTCTCCTGCTGTCCGATACTTATTGAATTAAATGTTTCCTACCGCTAACTGTCTGGTATTTATTGAATTGTTATAAAACATACTGAACGTTTATGACTGGTGGCTTAACCCTCGTCAACAAGCGCGGCATGATTTGTGTTGGCAAATAACTTCAATCTAGACGAGACACCTAGCAGCTCGGTGTCTGCTCAGGATCCAAACTGTTTGACACTCGCCCAGTAGTTTCTCAAAAGTTCGAATGAAGTAGATTTAATTAAACTTACAACAGCTGAGCATTTTAGCAGCCACAAACTCTTTCGCCGCCATAGACAAATCCGTGATAACCTTTGCAAACGGTTTGGATCCAGATGAGACGCCGAGCAACTCGGCACCTCCTAAGCACACACACTGTTTGACATTGATAATATTTTTGTAAAGAACATGCCACTTAGAAAATTTTGGCAGATGAGATTTAGTTGGCGCAAAAAGGGTTAACTGTTTACCGGCAAGACAAAGGTTACATCGTATCATACAGTCGGGTTTACGGCACGGCAACACGTGCACAGTGAAACTTGTCTTGAGCGGTCATTTATTTATTGAACATACGAGTCTAAATACACAGTTGGTTGCTTAGCCCTTTCCTTCATATAAACGTGTTTGCACGCATTGGCGAACAGATTAGACATGCACCTATAGGAGCCGTCTAAATCAGGGGCTCTGTTTGCTAATGAAATTTGAAAATGGCTACACTTTCTACTTTCCATATTCCGTTACAACTTGTTTGTCCATGAATACTCAGTAGATATTAAAATTTGGAATAAACATAATAAACATAGAACAGGGAAATGCTTAATGCAGGTCAAAAGTAATGCAGAACGTTCCTATAGGAGCTTCTTGCATTACTTTGACCTGCGTCATGCTACCAACTGGCTTACATAATCCAACCTGACCTATATTTGAACATCTTTTCAATGGACGCTTAAGAGAGATTCAACTGTAGATTATACAAGGGCGATAAATTACGAGTTGATAATGTCGGCCAAAACCTCTGATCAAATAGAAGTCAAGGTTGAAAAAAATGTCTGGCGCCGGTATCAATGTAGGCTTTCGTAGGATTCAAGCAGATCACACACAGTCATGTAATAGAAACACCAATCCATACATCAAAGAGTTCTATTCCACAATTTCAAAGCATTCATCTGGGTACGGTACGTTCAATCCACCACCTGAAACGGACTGACACGAATGTATAACTGGTGACAAAACATAAACAATTACAAGCAAAATAAAAATACATCTGAACCGGAATTTTACGCAAAAAATGTATGTCTTTGGAGACAAGTGATTGATTAATGCAGGATAAAGGCTCATTCTGCGTGACTTTCATCTTGCCTTAAGTCCCTATCTGTCTTAAAGACCGCTATTGATACTAATGAGATATCAATGTTTTTTCCGTTTCTTTCTCTTTTCCCTGCCACCATTCTTTCCATCAACGTCTTCTTTTCTTTAATAGTTATGTTAGTTCTTTTTTCAGCGGCTAGCTGTCTATTTTCATTCTTGTTCTAGTTTCCCACCAATCAGACACTATGTTACATTGTAATTTGCATATGATCCACTAGTATTTAGCAGGAAACTGTATTTGTATTAGTTAACACCTAGACTGGCATACAGCCTTTTTATAATGCCTCTAAACATGGCCAAACTAGGTGTAAGATCCAGATATACAGTCTGCTAACATGATATGAAACTCGTTGGGTCATTCTTACGACCTAGTAGTTATTTCAAAACACCGTGCTTTATGATAATTAGCAGCTTCAGCTTTACAAGTTGAAATCATTGCAATCGATCCATACCAACCTTACCGCACCAACTGTAAGGCATTCTGTTATACAGACATTTTCTATAAACTTCTCAGAGTTCAGTCAAAACGCCATATATTACAGAAAGTCATTATTTACGCAGATGTTTAGCATGGAAGACTGTCGACTGTCGAAAGTTCTGTTCTTAAAATAGATGTAACTGGGAAATTCCCATAATCAAAGTACTGATGTACTGATGATGATTTCAAAGCGAAAATTGTACTAAATATGGACTTAAAGAATTTAGACAATTGAAATTGTTATGGTAGTGAAGTGTTGTTGCATTTAAGAATAATTGGTGATAATATAACTAGAATGAATAAATTTCAACAGTATGAAATGAGTATAACGTAGTAAGAAACAATATGAAGACAAAATATAAACAACAGGATCAGTATTATCTTCAAATATAATTTTATAAATTTATTTGTCTGAATGTAGTAAAACATTTGTTTATTACAAATGTAAACATATCCATAAATTTAAGCTGAAGCAGCATGTAAGACATATTTATGTTGGCAAACAGAATGGTCCCTAAGCAGACAGAAGTCTGATCTTGGTCAGCTTTGTTAACCGAATGTTTTTCTGGGGTTTGAATTTTAAAAGCATTGCTCTTGTGTAAAAATGACCTCTATGAATATCCATGGTAATAATTGGTGAGCATTATTACCAGTTTGGCGAAACCACAATTAAACTTTCAAATTTTTATTATCATTTTGCTATCAATTTAATACATGTACCACATTTGATCATAAAGACCACTTTGACGAACGTGTAGTTTGACGAAACCACCATAATCCACAGGCAACACCATAGGAAATAAAGAAGAAAAGTTGTCAAATATAGTGGCATCACTAGTATTAATTACTATCCCCAAGCACAGCACCGAGGCTCTGGTTGTTGGCTCTCTGTGCTATAAAGCTACTTACTGAAGGCTATTGAGCACTACGGCTTTCTCACATGGGACTGTGGATCGTGGAAGTAGGATGAGGTTGCTAACTTTATATTGTTTTAAAAATATATTCAGTTAATGATGTCACAATAAAAACTAAGTCAATTAATATTCATGACGTCATATTTTCTTACATGAATATTAAAGGAGTAATGTATAAAGAAACTGTATCTCTCTGTATTGTTAACCTTTAGTCTGTTGAGCGAAAGTTTTGTTTGTAGAAAATATCATCGATTTCAGTTGCCGTTGTTCATTTATCTTGATTTTCTTTCCTGCAGTACGGTCAGTCAGAGTATCAAACAGTTTGGATCCTGATGAGACGCCGAGTTACTCGGCGTCTCATCTGGATCCAAACTGTTTGCAAAGGTAATAACCGCAGCAGGCTAAAGGTTAAACTATTTCGAGTATTTCTGTTTGGAGTCTAACGTTTGACAATGAACTCCTTTTTTTTGTAAGGGAACAATGATCAACTCTTTCGCTGCCAATGTGGCATCTTTGATTACCTGTGCAAACAGTTTGGATCCAGATGAGACGCCGAGTAACTCGGCGTCTCATCAGGATCCAAACTGTTTGTTACTGTAACTGTATTTTGAAACAAAATTAGGAAAACTAAAGAAAATGAAAATTGTAGCAGACGACAAAGTTTGCAGACGACAAAATTTAAAGTTGTCTGAAGGGTAAGTAAAAATTGATGTTCTTGTTAAGATGTAAAACGACCAACAAAGACAAAGACTGTTAATTAATTGTTTGTTGAACTTTAATTACCCTCGCTGACATTTCGCGCCCAAAATCATTTTGATTTGAACTAATTAACAATAACGTATTGTGGTTTTTTGAATGTATATCATCGGTTTTGTCATTTAGCAGTTTTTTGTTTGGGTTTAACTCTTTCGCTGACAAATTTAGACAATATCGGTAATATAATATGCAACTACGTCAGATCGAAAGCAGACCCTATGTAACTATGTAACTCGAAGACCAATCGGTATCTAAACTGCTTGACGCTCGGGATTGTAAACTTCACTGATCTGGAGAATGAACCCTTTCTTAATGTTAAACTGACGACCAAGTGACGCTGGAGATTAATTTCCAAGCACACTAATGGTTAGAGAGGAGACCACGCGCCCATCGTGTGTCACGGACCACTCTCGTAAATTGACAAAGTAGATGAGTAAACACAAGTCAGCGGTCATGATATCTGCTCGGTTCGGTTTGGTTTTGTCGGATTTTACGTCGCTTTAAAAGTATTTCGGTCATATCGGTCACAGGTGGGGGAAGATCATATGGGTTCTTCTGTGCACGGAACAAAATGCAGTGTTTCGTGCACAGAACATCCGAGTAGAACCATAGACCTACCGCAAGCCAGTTGGAAGGCTACCTCACATGAACAATCCTAATGCCAAGACCGAGAGTCGAACCACAGCGGTGATGGGGGTGGGTGTGGATGGGGGTGTTAAGCGATTGTCAGTCGAAGATCATACCCACTCGGCCACGGTGGCCCCTGATATATGCACGATGTATATACTGGTAGAAGATCTAGCGATCCTTTAGTGCTTAAATTGTAGACCCAAGAAAGAGTATGGAAATAAAAAATCATTTAACCTTTTACTCCATATATATGCCTTTAACTCCCTTGCAAACAGACTGGTAGGAGTCGCCTGATCAGGGTTTGCTCTGTTTGCTTATGCGATATGATTCTACAGTTTCTGTCACTAACATGTACTAACAATTCTTGTATTCATTTGACATTATAAAGATTCAGATACATGTATTTGATATTCATACAACCATCATTTCTTACATGAATAATGTGATAAGATTGATTTAATCCTGCAAGACTAAGATAGGTAGAACTTGTCTTATCCCTTTCCCTCATGTAACCGCATTTTCACGCAAACAAACAAAGAAACCCCAGATCAGACGGCTCCTATAGGAGCCGTCTAATCAGGGACTGCTCTGTTTGCTAATGGAATTTGATATATCTGTTTCTTTAGTTTCTAAAATGGCTACACTATTCCAACTTCAATATTTCATTATAATTGTTCTGTCCATGAATATTCAGTAGGTATTGAAAATTGAAATAATAAACATAGAACAGGGAAAGGGTTAAGTGGCCATTAGCCCCTAGCCTGCTATGAAAATGAGGTTTGCTTAAATTCCTATCTGTTATAGTTTTCACATATTTCCGATTCGTTCAAGCTTTAGAGAAATTATTAACTCTTTTGGCACCAAATTTCTAATTGTCGTCTGCAGTCCAATTTTTGTTAAGTCATTCGGTACAATAAGGAACTTAGATAAATAAATGCAAGTTTCAAAGGAATAAAGCACATATATAGAAATAGAGACTGAGACAAAAAGTGAAGTCCTGATCAGACGCCGCCTCCGATCCGGGACTGCACTATTTGTCGTGGTGCATTTATGCGAATGCGGCGGTGAAAGGGTTAACACAGTGACAAACTACAACTACAACATTTTATTGTACTAAATATACAACGACGTTTATAGCAAATTCAATATTGCAAAGTGTTACTCGACGTTTCATCTGGGTCCAAACTGTTTGCAAATGTGAATCAGGTCGCACTTAGCAGGCAAAGGGTTAACCTTTGCTTCCATAGGCTATATTTTAGACCCGACCTCTTTTAATGAATCAACCCAAAAGGAGCATTTACTAGAAAAAAAAGTAAAAAATTAGAATGTTGTAGTTTGAAACCATTGTGAAAGTGGACGTCCGAATACACGTGGGGTAAAAATAACAAGGCTAGTAGCGTCCTTCAGGAGCCGTTTGATCCGAGTCTGCGCTATTTGCCAAAGTTTGACTATCTAAAAAACTCGAGTGGTTAGGTAACTGTTTCAAATGAAAGGACTTCAAAAGATTACACCCATTCACATGATCATTGGGTTTTAAAATATTAAGCACGAAACTATATGTGACCACCCACAAGTGATACAGCTCGAAGATTTTTCAAGTATCTTGCATTGACCAGTCTCAAGTGGTCCAGAAATCCTTTCAATTCTCTTTGACCGTTACCTCCTCTCATCCTTAAACCTTAGGCATGCTAATGACCTTGTCATCGCTTGCAACCAGATGGTATATCAACACTTTCCTTCATATAAACGTTTATTCACGCATTTGCAAACAGAGTAGACCCAGATCAGACGGCTCCTATAGGAGCCGTCTGATCAGGGTCTGCTCTGTTTGTTTGTGGAACTCGAAAGATACGTATGTTTCTTTACTTTCAAACATGACTACAATATTCCACCTTCCATATTTCATTTTAACTATATTGTCCATGAATATAAAGTAGGTATTGAAATTTGAATAAACATAGGGAAAGGGTTAATTAAACTTGTGTCCTTTAAATATGCGCATCGTTGGAATCCAGCATGTTTGCCACTCCTATTACGTCTCTGATAACGAACTCAGCAAAGGCCGATTCGAAATTTATATTTCTATCAACGAAAAGTTAGGTTAAAAGTTTATTGGCAGTGATGACAAAGTAAAATAGATGAACCGTTTTGCTCATATAAAACGTCATTTCACGACTTTGCGAGCCGAGTAGACCCGAGTAGTTCCTAGAGAAGCCGTCTGATCAGGGTCTGCTCTGTTCACTTGTGGCATTATATAGATCCGATTTAATAGTTTCGGAAAAGGTCAAACATATTGTATATTTATGTACCATTATAAAAGAAATAACTAACAAATATCCATGTTGTCATTACATGTATGTCTTATATGATTGTGAAACAGGGAAAGGGTTAAGAAATTTTCGAATGACAGGTGCAATAAAACCTCTCTATAACGGCCACTAAATTGTGTTAATTAGTTGGTATTTAGGGCAGGTGGCTGCTTAAAGCAAGTTGAAAGTAAAACAGAACGCTCCTCTAGGAGCGTTCTGTTTTACTTTCACCTTGCTTGAAGCAGCCACCTGCCCTTAACGCAAAATACTTGATGTAATTTAGTGGCCGTTATAGAGAGGTTTTACTGTGGCTTGATTGCAATATTTGCATGCAGTTTTAACCCTTATCTAGGAACGATGTGGGTTAACCCTTTCCCTCATGTAAACGTGTTTTCACGCATCTGCAAACAGAGTAGACCCAGATCAGACGGCTCCTATAGGAGCCGTCTGATCAGGATCTGCTCTGTTTGCTAATAGAATTTGATAAATATGTTTCTTTTTACTTTTTTAAATGGCTGCAATGTTCCTACTTCCATATTTCATTATTACTATTTTTTCCATGAATATTCATTAGGTATTGAAATTTGTAATAAACATAGAACAGGGAAAGGATTAAAGAAACAAACGCAAGCCCATATCCCGATAAGCGTGCTCAAAGACTGGTATTTGCCAACAGACTGGATCTAGATGAGACGTCGAGTAACAGGGGATTCCCCTCAGGATTCAAGTTGTTTGACCACCGGTCAGTAGTTTCTTAAAAGCTTAACCCTTTCCTCCATAGGCTATTTTTAGACCCAACCTCTTTGAATGAATCTGCCTAAAAGGTGCATTTACTAGAGTATAGTAAAATTTTAGAATTTTGTAGTTTGAAAGCATTTTGATAAATAGAGCATTTGCTCCTATAGGAGCAAATGCTTTATTTATCACAATGGATTCAAGAAGTGGTTATTACAGAGGCGTAGAAAGGTGTATTTATGGAGGAAAGTGTTAAACAATGCTGCAATGAATTAATATTTACCCTGATCAGAGCTTAACCCTTCCTGTCCTATAAATGCTTTTTAATGCCTTCGCAAACAGAGTAGACCCAGGTCAGACACTTTTTGTAGGATCAGTCTGATCAAGGTCTGCTCGGTTTGCTTACGGTATAATTTAGATCTGATTCTACAGTTTCTTCTTGAGCCAAACTGTCCTGTGTTCATATGCCGTTATAAAACGTTTATACTATTAATATTCATGATGTCATTATTTCTTTCATGAATGTTGAACAGGGAATGGGTTAAGTAGCCAAATTTATTTTCTCAAAATGATTATGGATAAGAACTGAAGCAGGGGATATCTTGTATGGGCAGTTATTTCTTGGCGTGTTAAATATTTTAAACATTTGCTTTGTCACCGAAGACACGGTACAATGTATGTTTAAGTCTAAGTTTTAACTTACAATAAAAAGGGAACTTCGGCACAGGTGTTGAAGTACTACTTCTTATACTGACCACAGCCGTCCGAGACTTGACCAGTGATTGACCACAAATGTCCAGACACTGACTATTATTCTATTAAAACTTTTTATTTCTCCATTCAATGCAGCGGTCACTTAATGCACTATGTATCAGCACGACCCGTTGTTGACCCATGGCAATTGACATGCGAATTTGATATCTTCATTTTCATTCATTTTTTAAGCTGAATAAAAGAAAGAAACCCGACACAAATATGGTTTGTGTCAGAGGAGTCCTAACCAGGTGACCGTGATCCCATCCACCACGTTTGCCTTTAGCTAGCTCAGCAAATTATGTTGCCTCAGATTGTTGCTTTCGTTATTCTCATACTGTAAGCAATCTTTTTTCCTTTTGCCCTAGAGTATATATGTATGACGTCAAACAGTCCAGATCCAAACCGAGGGGCACCTTTTCTGGGCGTGTCAATGGAATTCAAACTGTTTAAAATGTCATCATCCAGTAACATTTTAGAGATTAAATTGGTTACCAGCTCTACGTATGAAGATGAACGGAACACCTAGACTAGGCATGTCGCATAAATCAAGCCGGGAGTTTGTTAAAAATTAATTGTTCACTACTTAGACTTGCATTAACCATTTGAATGTGGGAAACAAGATAAATTGCATTTTCAAT
Source organism: Azorinus chamasolen (assembly GCA_963576725.1). Taxonomy (NCBI): domain Eukaryota; kingdom Metazoa; phylum Mollusca; class Bivalvia; order Cardiida; family Solecurtidae; genus Azorinus; species Azorinus chamasolen. Next base: position 29,287,275 of record OY755249.1, read on the forward strand.
CAGTGTAGAACCAAATCACAGGACTCCTGCGGGAAGATCTCTGATCAAGAACGTCGCTAGTCATCTTTAAAAATCTACATCAGTTTTTGTCCTTTTATACTGAATGAACTCTACCGGTGAACAATAATGAACATGACCACTTTCAAAATTCATCCTTCAAAGCGGGTTTATCCCATTCAGCCCCGGGAATCATTAACGTACAAAATCATTGCCCTTATTTATTTCTGAAAGGCATCATTTTCTTCAACTTCTTTACAGAAGCGAGATCCGAGTGTCAAACAGTTTGGATCCTGATGAGATGCCGAGTTACTCGGCATCTCATTTGGATCTAAACTGTTTACAAATATAACCACACATTCGTCAACATCACAAAAAGGGTTCAAGGAAAGGCAAGACGTCGAAATAAATGTGCGGCCAATGCTATGGCGCCATCACATAAAACAACCGGGCGTTTTTGAAACATTGTTGGGAAGAACATGACCCGGGGATTGTTTTTGTGTTTTGTCATACGCGGATACGTGACCTTTTGGTACATTTATTATTTTCGCTGTGGGTATTTGTGAATAAGTGTAACTGTAGAAATCATATTTCAGTCTCTTCCCAGCATTCAAGCTCCAGTTACAGTTAATGCACGCTGATTCGTGACTTGCAGGTTTCAGCTTCATCTCGATGGCTTGAATGCCAATGCTTTAGTTGTTTCTTTTATCTGTGGTAAAGTTGACACGGAAATTACTCTGAATTTTGAGTTTGAGTTCATTCTCATGCACCCGATCGGTCAATTTTGGAGATGCTGAAGAAATAGGTCATTCTCAAGCATCCGATTGGTACTTTTTGGAGATGCTCGAGACTGAACTCAGACCTGAACAAACGTTTCATAGCTTCGGATCCAGGACAGTAAACTGATCTCTTTATTTTGAACAGAACGAGCATGAAAACCTATAACAATTATAACTTAAAAACAATCTATTGAAACAAACATGTTTTATGAATTATTATACTGAATGTGCTGTATTACCCATTACCCCATAGGCTATTTTTAGATCCACCCTCTTTGAATAAATCTACCGAAAAGGAGCGTTAACTAGAAAAAAGGAAAATTTTATAATTTTGTTGTTGGAAACCATTGTGATAAACAGAGCATTTGCTCCTATATATAGGAGCAAATGCTCTATTGATCACAATGGTTTCACAAAGTGACTTTTACAGGGTCGTCAAAAGTCGTCAATATGAGGGAAAGGGATAAGCCGTCCGTTTTTAACATTTAAACCTAAAAAATGTCAGTCGTGCCCACAGTGACACCTGTACCTATATAAACACTGACACATATACCTATACAAACAGTGAGGTATATACCTATACAAACACTGACGCCCGTACCTATACAAATACTGACGCCTGTACCTATACAAACACTGACGTCTGTAACTATACAAACACTGACGCCTGTACCTAAACAACACTGACGCCTGTACCTATACAAACACTGACGCATGTACCTATACAACACTAACGCCTGTACCTAAACAACACTGACGCCTGTACCTATACAAACACTGACGCCTGTACCTATACAACACTGAAGCCTGTACCTAAACAACACTGACGTATGTACATATACACACACTGACGCCTGCACCTAAACAACACTGACGTATGTACCTATACAAACACTGACGCCTGCACCTAAACAACACTGACGTATGTACCTATACAGCACTGACGCCTGTACCTAAACAACACTGATGTGTGTACCTATACAAACACTGACGCCTGCACCTAAGCAACACTGACGTCTGTACCTATACAACACTGACGTATGTACCTATGCAAACATTGGCGCCTGTACTATATACATACTGACGCTTGTGCCTATACAACACTGACGTCTGTACCTATACAACACTGACGTCTGTACCTATACAACACTGACGTCTGTACCAATACAAACACTGATGTCTATACCTATACAAACACTGACGCCTGTACCTATACAAACACTGACGTCTGTACCTGTACAAACGCTGACGTATATACCTATACAAACACTGACGCCCGTACCTATACAAATACTGACGCTTGTACCTATACAAACACTGACGTCTATAACTATCCAAACACTGACGCCTGTACCTAAACAACACTGACGCCTGTACCTATACAAACACTGACGCATGTACCTATACAACACTAACGCCTGTACCTAAACAACACTGACGCCTGTACCTATACAAACACTGACGCCTGTACCTATACAACACTGAAGCCTGTACCTAAACAACACTGACGTATGTACATATACACACACTGACGCCTGCACCTAAACAACACTGACGTATGTACCTATACAAACACTGACGCCTGCACCTAAACAACACTGACGTATGTACCTATACAGCACTGACGCCTGTACCTAAACAACACTGACGCCTGTACCTATACAAACACTGACGCATGTACCTATACAACACTAACGCCTGTACCTAAACAACACTGACGCCTGTACCTATACAAACACTGACGCCTGTACCTATACAACACTGAAGCCTGTACCTAAACAACACTGACGTATGTACATATACACACACTGACGCCTGCACCTAAACAACACTGACGTATGTACCTATACAAACACTGACGCCTGCACCTAAACAACACTGACGTATGTACCTATACAGCACTGACGCCTGTACCTAAACAACACTGATGTGTGTACCTATACAAACACTGACGCCTGCACCTAAGCAACACTGACGTCTGTACCTATACAACACTGACGTATGTACCTATGCAAACATTGGCGCCTGTACTATATACATACTGACGCTTGTGCCTATACAACACTGACGTCTGTACCTATACAACACTGACGTCTGTACCTATACAACACTGACGTCTGTACCAATACAAACACTGATGCCTGTACCTATATAAACACTGACGCATGTATCTATACATCACTGACGTCTGTACCTATACAACACTGACACCTGTACCTATAAAAACACTGACGCATGTATCTATACATCACTGACGTCTGTACCTATACAACATTGACGTCTGTACATATACAAACATTTACGCCTATGTACCTATACAAACACTGACGTCTATACCTATACATACACTGGCATCTGTACTTATGTACCTATACAAACACTTACGTCTAGGTACCCATACAAACACTGATGTCTGTACCTATACATACACTGACGTCTGTACCTATACAAACACTGAAGCATGTACCTATACAAACACTGACGCATGTACCTATATAAACACTGACGTTTGTATCTATACAACACTGACGCCTGTACCTACAAAAACAATGACGTTTGTACCTATACTAACACTGACGTCTGTACCTATACAAACATTGACGCATGTACCTATATAACCACTAACGCCTGTACCTATACCAACACTAACTCCTGTCCCTATATAACCACTGACGTTTGTACCTATACAAACACTGACGTCTGTACCTATACTAACACTGACGCCTGTACATATACAACACTGATACCTGTACCTATACAAACACTGACGCCTACACCTATACACATTGCTACCTATACCTATATAAACACTGACGCCTGTACCTATACAAAGATTGACGTCTGTACCTATACAAACACTGACGTCTGTACCTATACAAACATTGACGCCTGTACCTATATAACCACTGACTCCTGTACCTATACAAACACTGACTCCGGTACCTATATAACCACTGACGCCTGTATCTATACAAACACTGACGTCTGTACCTATACAAACATTGACGCCTGTACCTATATAACCACTGACTCATGTATCTATACAAACACTGACTCCTGTACCTATATAACCACTGACGCCTGTATATATACAAACAGTGACGTCTGTACCTATACAAACACTGTAGCCTAAACCTATACAAGCACTGACACATGTATCTATACAAACACTGACGTCTGTATCTATTCAAACACTGGCGTTTGTACCTATACAAACACTGACGTCTATACCTATACAAACACTGACACCTGTATCTATACAACACTGACGCCTGTACCTATACAAACACTTACGACTATGTACCTATACAAACACTGACGTCTGTACCTATACAAACACTGACGCCTGTACCTATACAAACACTGACGCCTGTACATATACAAACACGATGTCTGTACCAATACAAACACTGACGTCTGTACCTATGCATACACTGACGTCTATACCTATATAAACACTGACGCCTGTACCTACACAAATACTGACGTCTGTACCTATACAAACACTGACGTCTGTACCTATACACACACTGACGTCTGTACCTATATAAACACTGACGCCTGTACCTATACAAACACGCCTATGTACCTATACAAATACTGACGCCTGTACCTACACAAATACTGACGCCTGTACCTATACAAACACTGACGTCTGTACCTATACAAACACTGACGTCTGTACCTATACACACACTGACGTCTGTACCTATATAAACACTGACGCCTGTACCTATACAAACACGCCTATGTACCTATACAAACACTGACGCCTGTACCTACACAAATACTGACGCCTGTACCTATACAAACACTGACGTCTGTACCTATACAAACACTGACGTCTGTAATTATGTAAACACTGACGATTGTACCTATACAAACACACACGCCTGTACCTATTCACACACCATAGACAAAACAAATTCCGTAACTACGAGACCAACATCAAGCACACGGTCAACGACAATACTGATATACAAATACCGAACTTTGAGCATTCTGTAACTACAATACCAACACTAAGCACACCTCAGCGACAATATTGATATACATGTACCTTTACAAGAACTGATGTCTGTACCTATGCAAACATCAAAGCCGACACAATCGTCTATGTTAACATTTACAACAAAACAAGCTCGGTCATTCCGTAACTACGAGACCAACATCAACCATAAGGTCAACAAAAACATTGATATACAAATACCGAACTTTGAGCATTCCGTAACTACGCCACCAACCACAATGACACGGTCAACGACAATATTGATATACAAATAACGAACTTTGAGCATTCCGTAACTACGCCACCAACCACAATGACACGGTCAATGACAACATTGAAAAATAACGAACTTTAGGCATTCAATAACTACGAGACCAACATTGATATACAGGTACAAATAACCAGCTTTAACCCTTTGAACATTCAGTACCCATGAAACAAACACCATGTTCCTATTGCAATTCTAACATTAACATTTAACCCATTACCTCAGAGGCTATTTTTAGATCCAACCACTTTGAATAAATCTACCGAAAAGGAGCAAGAGAAAAGGAAAGTTTTAGAATTTTGTTGTTTGAAACCATTGTGATAAATAGAGCATTTGCTCCTATAGGAGCAGATGCTCTATTTATCACAATGGTTTCGTTAGGTGACTTTTGCAGATGCGTCAAAAGGCATCAATATGAGGGAATGGGTTAAACATGCTTTTCGTACTTTTAAAACATTTTACCAATGAAATGGTTGACTGTCCGTATTTAACCCTTTTTGTACATATAAAAACACATGTTCACGTATTTACAAACAGAGTAGACCAAGATCAGACGGTTCCTACAGGAGCCGTCTGACCAGGGCCTGCTCTGTTTGCGTCTAGAATTATAAACATTGCAGTTGTGATTTCACAGTTTAACCCTTTCGGCGCCAAATTTCTAATTGTCGTCTGCAATCCAAGTTTATTAAATCATTCAGTAAAATAAGGACATGAGATAAATAAATGCAAATTTCAAAGGAACAAAGCACATATATAGAAATAGAGATTGAGACAAATAGTGAAGTCCCTGATCAGACGCCGCCTTGAAAAGGCGGCGTCTGATCTGGGACTGCACTATTTGTCGTGGTGAATAAAGGCGAACTTGGCGGTGAAAGGGTTAAAAAGTTGCTGTGTTCATGGAACATTATTACAATTCAGCTAGTAAATATTCATGATGTCATTATTTCTTACATGAACATTGAACAGGTAAAGGGTAGGTGCCTGTCGGACGTAATACAAAACTCATCAAATCGTTTCAGGTCATGCAAACTGATAACATTATATCCGACTGGAGAAACGAATATAATAGGTCAAAATATTATCACTCACGTTAGACTCTTTTGCTACCAAATGTTGCCGTCTGCAAACTTTGTCGTCTACTGTAATTTACCCCTTTTAAATATTTTTCTTCATGTTTCTTTCAATATACAGTAAATCATCTCTATAACGGCCACTAAATTGTGTTAATTAGTTGGTATTAAGGGTAGGTGGTTGCTCCTATAGGAGCAAATGCTCTATTTATCACAATTGTTTCAAACTACACAATTCTAAAAGTTTCCTTTTCTCTAGTTAATGCTCCTTTTCGGTAGATTTATTCAAAGAGATTGGATCTTAAAATAGCCTACGAGGTAATGGGTTAATGATGTTGTAATTTCTTACATGAATATAAGTGTTAACATTCAAACATTATTGTTTGTGTTGGAGAAAGGAATTAAAACAAACTGAAGAAGTTCATATTAGATTTACTAAGAGACAACTGTGTGGCGTGGTTTATCACCACTGTCAACTTCAAACAGACAGACTAGTTCAATTAGATGACTTGACAATCAAGCAAGTCTCTATGCTAAATTATCTGCACTGAAACTCAATTTAGATACATAATTATTCGCATAATCTGAGCCACATAATAGCTTAGAAATCTTAATTCTCATTTCACATATCTCATATTACGTTCACTTGACTAACGTTGGGTATAATGTATCATCGCCCCAAACACCGCTCTCTTTGTTCGATTATCCAAAAGACATTCATTTCACTGATTTAAGTCGACAGTGTTTTACAATCACTTGTCTACAAATGTATCTATTTTACACTCTCTCGGCGGGAGAAACATTATTTGTTGAGAGGGGGGACATCTCGCCAGGGCCAATTCCACGTGTCAGTGTGGTAAACCGATGTTACCTTTGACCTCTGTGTATAAAGAACCAGTATCACAATTTGCCAATAGGGCTTTTATTTCGCCCATCGGTAGAGTACAATTTCACTCAGTTTGCTTGGGAAAACTGTCTCAATCTGTTAACAGTGCACCTATTGTATCAATAACGCTGTAAGAGCAAGCAATTGAATAATGTTGACAATTTAGTTACCATAAAACTTTGCAAATCCATCTCCCTGAAAGAAAATCCATTAATACACAAGATACACAATGCTCGCTCTTATTTGTAACGGCGCATTAAAATATTTCAAACCTTGGTGGCAACCAAGAAGGTTAATAAAAAATTGAAAACGTGGAGAAAATAAATGGTTTGCAGTACAGACGATGACATTGTACAAGAGATATATGTTAGCCTTTATCCTGGTGTCGTCAATTTCTCAAAGGTCCAGATAAGATGCGTACAATACACTTTCTTTATTTCTCCACCATACCCTATGTTGTGACCACTTTTTAGAATCGTCTCGAAGAGACGATTCTAAAGAGTGGTCACAACATAGGGTTTGGTGTAGAAAGGACGCTTTTAGTACTTGAGTACGAACCTTTAAATGTTGCTCTGTACAATATCTGTTAGAAAGAATGACAACATGAATATTTATTGGCTGGATTTTTATGATGGCACACGAGCACAGAACAGTTTGAAATTGACAGACACAGCTGACATAGATCTATATCATGTCATAGCAAACAGAGCAGATCTTGTAAGAGCCGTCTTATCTGGGTCCACTCTATCGGTAAAGGCATTTTCTCGTATCCAACTGTAAAAATAATGTCTACTCAAGACCTAGGTCCTTGCTTATAAAGCTTTTTAGTCGAGTCTGAGTTTGTTCTCAAGCTTTTGATTGGTCAGATTTGAGCCACAGGCTCAAATCAGACCAATCAAAAACTTGAGAACGAACTTAGGCTCAACTAAAAAGTTTTATAAGCATGGAACCAGGTCTGCTGCAGTTTTACACACATCTAATTTCTGCAAGCTTTTGAGAAACTACAAACTGAGTGTCAAACAGCTCGTAATCTTAGAGATGCCAAGTTCATCGTTGTCTCGTCTGGGTCCTGACTGTTTGAAAATGGACCGTGAGTAACTAACAGATAAGTATGATAAGCGTGTTACATGTATCTTCTTTACTCATTACCTCATAGGCTATCTTTAGATACAACCCCTTTGAATAAATCTACCGAAAAGGAGCATTAACTAGAAAAAAGGAAACTTTTAGAATTTTGTAGTTTGAAACCATTGTTATAAATAGAGCATTTGCTCCTATAGGAGCAAATGCTCTATTCATCACAATGGTTTCACAAAGTGACTTTTACAGAGTGGTCAAAAGTCGTCAATATGAGGGAAAGGGTTAAACCTTGCCGTTTGATTTACATCATCAATTCAAAATGTTCCTTATAAACATTCAAAAACATTATCTCAATGTCAAACAGTTTTGACACTGACGACACACCAAGTTACTCCGTACTTCATCTGTATCCAAACTGCTAACAAAAATATCCAGAAACCCACGTTGGTCTGCTAAAGTACGACATGGAAGGCTTGGAAAGTATTCATCCAACTGTAAAACCGCTAAAAACAAGAGCCGCGTGCGGCGCCAACGCTCGTCTGATTTGGTGTTTGTCCAGCTAATTTAAACAAACTTTTGAATTAAAGAGTTATAGTTCTTATGTAGGGGCCTTCCTCTCAACGAGATCTACTAACATATGAAGTTTCATGTTAATACCTCATATACTTTTCGAGTAAGGAGCTACATTAAAGTTTTTGCACGCCGACGACAACGCCTACGACTCAGTGATCACATTAGTTCGACTTTTCTTCGAAACAGACGAGTTAATAATTTTTAATCTGGATAGTTAATCCTTTCCTTCATATAAACGCATTTTCACGCATTTGTAAACAGAGTAGACCCAGATCAGACGGTTCCTATAGGAGCCGTCTGACCAGGGTCTGCTCTGCTTGCTTATGGAATTTGATAGATCAGTTTCTTTACTTTCTAAAATGGCTACAATGTCCCACCTTCCATGTTTCATTGTAACTACTTTGTCCATCAATATCCAATAGGTACTCAAAATTGGACTAAATATAGAACAGGGAAAGGGCTTATATATATGGTAGCTTAATGCAGGACAAACGTAACACAGAAAGCTCCTACAGGATCTTTCTGCATTACATGTTTCCTCCATTAAATAACCGCATGTTTTTAACCTTTTTCCATATATCAACGCCTTTTCACACCTTTGCAAACAGAGTAGACCAAGATCAGCCGGATGTTGTAGGTGTCTGATCAGGATCTTCTCTATTTGCTAATGAACTTATAATAGATCGGGCTCTACAATATCTTCCAATAGCAAAACATACTCTATACATATGCCATTATAAAAAAATAGCTAATAAATATTCATGATGTCATTATTTCTTATATGAATATTCAACAGGGAAAGGATTAAGCACTCGTTTTACAGAGTTTCCTCTGTATTAATATAGATCTAATATTTACGGGCAATCCGAGGAACAATAATTGCCCATGTCGCTCCTAAAGTACATGCTTCAAACATAAAAAACGGGCGTTCAGTTATTGCTTGACTTCATACCATTGGATTTACCAAGCCTGATTGAACAAATCTCCCTTGAAGTTATCAATATGTCATTTAGATAAATATTTTCAAGGATTTTGAAATTGAATTTGAACCTATTATGCATACCGTCGCTTACAACGCTTAATTTTCAAATGGACTATTTAAAAATTCAAACAGCGACTATTTAGGGATTTTTTAAAAGAAAAGTGTGACGGGACAAACAATGCAGACCCTGATGAGAGGGCTCCTCTAGGAGCCCTCTCATCTGGGTCTACACTGTTTGCAAAGGACATTAATGACACGTTTCCCTTATTATAAGGGGTTAAAAGGAATTTAGTAAACGGGTAGAGTACAATGAAGGAGGCTTAAAGGATGCGCAACCCTTTAACCTTTTTCACTGCATGAGGTTTAGTGCAACCTAGAGAATTTATGAGTTCATGAGAATTTATAATTTCATGAATATTAATTATGTGAAAGTTATTATGACACATAAAGTTGATATGAACTTTTTGCCACGACAGACATCGTCGAACCTATTACAGTAATTAAGCAAACAGAGAAGACCCTGAGGGCCTGATCAGACAGTTCCTACTGAAACTTTCTGGTCTGGGTCTTCTCTGTTTGCAAAGCAGTACATGAGTGTTTATCACATAATCTGCCGCGTGGGAGTGCCGAAACAGAGTGCCGAAATGCACTAGTGTATTTTTATGCAAATAAGTAGTTGGAATCCGGGTGTACATGTATTACGCTGTAAACTATGGCCGAAGCAGCCGTCAGATATAGTCTGTTTCACTTTATATGGCACGTTAAGGGTTATGTGATAAAAAGAATCATACACGAGTGTTCATTGTAATAATATGACACGAGCCATAATATGAATGTAGAGCCATATTTATTATAAGTTTATAGCCAAACAAAGAAGACCCAATAGGAGCCATATGATCTAAGTCTACTCTGTTTGCAAATGCATGAACAGCCGTGTATGAGAGAAAGGGTTAATGAACCAGAAATGGTGTCAAAGCCACCTGATGCTCGCCTGTTTAAAAGTTAAGTCTAAAACGTGTCATATTGAATACAAAAAAAAATCAATTTTCAATTTAAACTGAACTGCATCAATATCACAACCAAAGGCAACCAAATACCAGTTTTCATAAATTTAAGAAGATTATTAAACAAAAAAGATACATACCAAATATGGAAGCCCTAGGTCTATTCAATTTCCAATGTAAAAGGCAGTTAAAGATTTTTGCAAAAGTAGGTCAAAGGTAAAGGTCAGAAGGGTAAAAATGTTGGCATGGTCATACCAAGTATATAAGTCCTATGTCCATCGCATCCAATAGCATAGGCATTTAAAGATTTTTGCGAAAGAAGGTCAAAGGTCAAAGTCAAGGTCACATGGTAAAAAACATTGGTATGGTTGGAAAGTCTTAAGACAGGAAATATACATCCAAAGTATGGAAGCCCTAGGTCTATTGGTTCCAATGTTATATGCATTTAAAGACTTTTGCAAAAGTAGGTGAAATGTTAAGGTCAATGTCTGAAGGGCAAATATGTTTGCATGGTCATACCAAGTATGGAAATCCTAGGTATACTGGTTCCAAGTTATAGGCACTTACAGATTTTTGCAAAAATAGGTGAAATGTCAAGGTCATATGGTAAAAAACATTGGTAAGTTTGAAAAAGTCTTCAGACAGAAAAGATACAAATCAAGTATGGAAGTATATGCATTTAAAAACTTTTGCAAAAGTAGGTCAAAGGTCAAGGTCAGAAGGCAAACATGTTGGCATGGTCATACAAGGTATGGAAGCCCATGGCCTATTTGTTGCAATGCTATAGGCATTTAAAGACTTTTGCAAACGTAAGTCAAAGGTCAAGGTCACATGGTGAAAACAATGGTACGGTTGGAAAAGACCTTAAGACAAAAAAGTTGCATACCAAGTATGGAAGCCCTTGGCCTACCAGTTCAAATTTTATAGGCATTTAAAGAAGTTTGCAAAAGTAGGTCAAAGGTCAAAGTAACATGGCAAAAACAATATTGTTGGAAAGGTCTTAACACAAGAAAGTTGCATACCAAGTATGGAAGCCTTTGGCCCATTGGTTCAAATGTTGTAGGCATTTAAAAAAAATTGCAAAGGTAGGTCAAAGGTCAAGGTCAGGAGACAATATTGTTGGATGTTATAGGCATTTAAAGATTTTTGCAAAAGTAGGTCAAATGCCAAGGTCAGGAGGGCAAAAAAGTTGACATGATCATACCAATTATGGAAGCCCTATGTCTATTGGTTCAAATACTATAGGCATTTCAAGATTTATGCAAAAGTAGGTCAAAGGTCAAGGTCAGGAGGGCAAAAGGCAAACAAGTGGGCATGATCATACCAAGTATTGAAGTCCTAAGCCTATTGGTTCCAATAATATAGGCATTTAAAGATTTTTTCAAAAGTAGGTCAAAGGCCACGGTCAAGGTCAGAAGGGCAAACAATAATACTGTTGCAAAAGTCTTAACACAAGAAAGTTGCATACCAAGTATGGAAGTCCTAGGTCTATTGGTTCAAATACTATAGGCATTTAAAGATTTTTGAAAAAGTAGGTCAAAGGTCAAGGTCAAGGTCAGAAGGGCAAAATATTGGCATGGTCATACCAAGTATGGAAGCCCTAGGCCAAATGGCTCCAATAATATAGGTATTTAAAGATTTTTGCAAAAGTAGGTCAAAGGTCAAGGTCAGAAGGACAAAAATGTTGGCATGGTCGGAAGGGTCACGACAATATGAACCTTCTCACCAAATTTCAGCATCATAGCACAAATATTAAGCTTTATACCAACCCGTCCAAAAAACTTTAACCTGGTGATTTTTGGCCCCACAAAAAACTAAGTCCAAAACATGTCAAAAATTGATAAAATTGAAAAAATATTTTTAATGTTTAACTTCATAACAGCAATATTTGACCTCAAATGGACTTCCATGCAAAATTTCAGCATCCTAGTACAAATATTAAGCTTTAAAACAACCCGTCCAAAAAACTTTAACCTGGTGATTTGTGGCCAAAAGGACTAAGTCCAAAACATGTCAAAAATTGATAAAAATGAAAAATATTTTTAATGTTTAACTTCATAACAGCAATATTTAACCTCAAATGAACTTCCATACAAAATTTCAGCATCCTAGTACAAATATTAAGCTTTAAAACAACCCGTCCAAAAAACTTTAACCTTGGCCACGCTCACGCACACGCTCACGCTCACGCTCACGCTCACACTCACGCTCACGCTCACGCTCACGCCGGGGGTATAGCATAAGCTCTACTGTTCTACGAACAGGCGAGCTAATAAAACGGAGTATCTTTAATGATAGGCGGCCATTTCTGTTCAGAACGGGCAGAATGTGGGAGCTTTCTACAGCTTGATTAAAGTTGCCATATCTGTCTGAACCCGCTGCATTATATACAGTAAAACCTCTTTATAACGGCCACTAAATTGTGTTAATTGGTTGGCATTTAGGACATGTGGCCGCTTAAAGTAAGGTGAAAGTAAAACAGAACGCTCCTATAGGAGCGGTTTTACTTTCACCTTGCTTTAAGCAGCCACCTGCCTTTAATGCAAAATACTTGATGTAATTTAGTGGCCGTTATAGAGTGGTTTTACTGTGCATCCAATTTGACACCTTTGCAAACAGAGTAGACCCAGATCAGATGGCTCCTATAGGAGCCGTCTGATCAGGGTCTGTTGTGTTTGCTTCTGGAATAATACATGATAAGGGCCCATTCTATTTGCTTCTGGAATGATATATGATTAGGGTCTGTTCTGTTTGCTTATGGAATAATATATGATAAGGGTCCATTCTATTTGTTTCTGGAATGAAATCTGACCATTGTCTGTTCTGTTTCCTTGTGAAATAGTATGGAATAATATTGACCTGCCTCTGCATTCATGTGTTCGCGTGCAATTATCAATAGTTATCTTATTACAGGTACAGGGTAAAAGACCTGGGATTCCAATTATTTTCAAGGCCGTTGTAAATAGGTTTTAACTTAAAACCCTTCGCTTGCTATTCACGTCAATATACCTACCTGTAAATAGTGAAGACCCAGATGAGACAGCTCCTGCAGGGGCTGTCTCATCAGGGTCTGCACTATTTACAAGTTGATTGTGCAACCAGTGTACTCCACAGCAGTGATTGCATAGCGAAATCCTTGTACGCAGTGAAGATATATGTAATTATACAACAGGGCATGGGTAAAGAAGGAGAAATGTATTTTAAAATTCAGCAAGCAAAGGCTTAACTTAAAGACAATTTGACTACTCCGTAAGTACGCTTTTCTACGCCTTTGCAAACAAAGTAAACCAGATCAGACGGCTCCTATAGGAGCCATCTGATCGGGGGTCTACTCTGCAGCTTTTACCAATACCAAAACCTCCTGTGTGCTAATAATTATTCATGATGTCATTATTTCTTACATGAATATTCAGCAGGGAAATGCTTGATTATTGAAATGTAATAAAGTGTGGTTGGAGAATTCTTAAAGTTTTGTTCTCTAGTAAATGCTCCTTTTCAGTAAATTTATTCAAAGAGGTTGGGTCTAAACATAGTTTAGAGTACATGCACAGGGTCATACGAAATTTTTAAAAATGCGGGCGAATAAATATCGGTTGCATCAATACCTCGGCGTATCCACAGGATCAAACTATTTGTTACCTTGGAAATGAGTTTAAAGAAAAGAGGAGAAAAATGAACAAACGAGTTTGTAACAGACGACAAATGATGCAGACGACACTATTTGACAGCGAAAGAGCTAATGGTTATTGGACATCAGATAAACATCGCATTATATAGACAGATCATCTCTAATACATCCTATCAAATTCTAAATTAATTAAAGTACGTTGGCTTTTTCAAAAAGTGATTTTATTTTCATTAAAGAAAATGTTATGCATATTTCTTATTAAAAGTACACCAGTCTTGTTGGATCATGACGTAATTTCTGACGTGAAAATGATGTTCAGTTAGATAACAGAGACCAGTCACAAATACCCGGATGAAACTAACATTTCTTTTCTTCAGTAAATGACTGTAGACGTCAATGTTTATTCATTCTGAAAGTTTAGCCCTTTCAGCGTTGATTTTTCAAATGGACTATTCCCTAATTCATACAGGTCAATCTTATCTTGAATATTCACGGAGCATTTTCAATGAAATTGTGAATTAACAAACCTTGTAGATCCTGATCATCTGGGTCTACATTGTTTGCAAGGGGCAATAGCGATTTGTTTCCTTCACTGAACGGGTTATACGTTCTTGATTACAATTTTGTTGAATCAAACGATGCCAGTAAATCCTCTCTAAAGCCGTAACTCAATACATGCAGAGCCATGTTTATAAAGCTTTTAGCTGAGTCTGAGTTTGTTCTCAAGCTTTTGATTGGTCAGATTTGAGCCTTTGGCTCAAATCTGACCAATCAAAAACTTGAGAACGAACCCAGACTCAACTAAAAAGTTTTATAAGCATGGATAAAGATGCGTAAGAACATTTTCAGAACATTTTCAAGAACAAATTCTTTATTTCTCCACCCTAACCTATTTTATGACCACTCTTTAGTATCGTCTCTTCGAGACAATTCTAAAGGGTGGTCACAACACAGGGTTTGGTGGAGAAATGAAAAAAAATAATATTTGAGCACGTACGTTTATCTGTAGCTCAGCTGCAAGTCTAATGCAACTACATGTACCAGCTGAATACAAGCCAAAGGTCATACAAAAAGCTCCCATATAGGAGTTCCCTGCATTTCGATTGTTCCCCTTTAAGCAGTGGTTTGCTTTTAAACATTTCCATGTTAATTCCTTTATTTCGTCACTCCCTTATCTGACAGTGAGACGTGTTGGTGCCTTTTTCAAACAGAGAAGACCAGGACCAGATAATCTCTGTAGGAATCATATGAAATAATATAAAACTGATTCTACACTTTGTATCATAATCAGCATTCCCTTGCTTATAATGACATTATAATACAATTTATTATCTAATATGCACACAGTTATTATTTCACATGAATATGCATTAAGTAAATAAATAAGATGTTGTACTTACATAAAAGAACTTTCTTTCTGTAGTCGCCGAAATTCAGTTCGCTTTCGTCTTAAGAATTATTGAAGTGCAGTAAAACCCATCAAACTGGAATTCTAGTAGAGAAGAATTTAAATACATTTAGGCTGGTGGCAGCTTAATGCAAGGTGAAAGTCATGCAGAAAGCTCCTGTATGACTTTCATCCTGCATTTAGCTGCCACCTGTCTCCAAGACAGATTTTGATACTAAATTGAACGTTCGGTTAAGATGAATTTATTGTACATGTATTCATTTAACAGAGCATGCCTACGCCCTGCATATGAAAAGAATTTCGACAGACAAGCAACACAAAAACGCTGATGTTTGTTTTAGCCCTTGTTTAGATCAGGGGTAATCTTGCTTGCATTTCCAAACAACTTTGATTCATATGAGACACTTGATGTCTCGAAAAGATCCACGTTGTGGACACTAGGCCAATTATATATAACTTCTCAAAAACTTCGATGAATCGCAATGGAAATGAAACTTTCAACCGATTTTATGTTTTAGCCGACATCAATTTTCTCCGGGTAGGGCATGGTTTTTAACCCTTTACTCAATAAAAACGCCTTTATACGAAACTGAAGCTGTCTGATCTGTGTCTGCTCTGTTTGCTTATGGGATTATATAGATCTGATTCTTCAGTTTCTGTCATGGCCCAAATTCCCTGTGTTCGTGTAAAAATTGATCTAATTCATATTCATGATGTCATTAATTATTGAATGAATATTCATGCAGTGTAAGGTTAACGGTATAAATGATTTTCATACAAATGGCAAACAAATGTCTATCAGACTTTGACACAGACTCGCCGATGTATTTTATCTAGATATCCCATTAAATTTCACTTATCGCCTTGTGGACCATTCACGTGAAATTTGAAATTGCCAATTTGGAACGCTCACATCACCATACAGTCACGTGCTAACCTTAACGCGTTCGCCGCCAAATAAACTTTTTCTGCTAAACTTATCGTCTGCTTCATGTTTTAAATTGAGAGTTATCTTCAATTCCTTTTTAAACGCTTGACTAGAGTGTCGAACGTTCTGGGGCATGATGAGACGCCGAGTTACTCGACTTCTCATCAGGATCCAAACTGTTTGCAAAGGCCATCACGATTTCGCATATGGCGATGAAAGAGTTAACTCTTTCGCTGCCAGTGTCGCATCTGTGATTACCTATGCAAACAGTTTGGATCCAGATGAGACGCCGAGTAACTCGGCGTCTCATTAGGATCCAAACTGTTTGTTACTGTGACTATGGGGTTTTTTTTAATAAAAATTAAGAAATGTAAAAAGAAAAATGAAAAATTACAGAATTCACTGAATGTAATTTTATAATGATCAAGCAAATCAAGGGAACCATGGCCATTTCGGAAACTGTAGAATCAAGGTCCATGCTTATAAAGCTTTTTAGTTGAGTCTGAGTTCGTTCTCAAGCTTTTGGTTGGTCAGATTTGATTTCTCAAGCTTTTGATTGGTCAGATTTGAGCCAAAGACTCAAATCTGACCAATCAAAAACTTGAGAACGAACTCGGACTCAACTAAAAACTTTATCAGCATGGACACATATCTAGGAACCATCTGATCAGGGTCTGCTCTGATTGCAAATGCATCAGAATGTGTCTCTGTGAGGGAAAGGGTTAGAAATTAGAAGAATGTTTGACTAGAAATGCATATTATCCCTTTCCTTCATTTAAACACATTTGCAAACAGAGTAAACCCAGATCAGACAGTTCCTACAGGCGCGGTCTGACCAGGGTCTGCTCTGTTTGCTTCTGTAAGAATATAGATCTGATTCTACAGTATCTGTCTGAGCCAACAATTCGCGTATGCCGTTTAAAAAATCTAATTAATATTCATGATGTCTTTAGTTCTTACATGAATACTGAACAGGTAAAGGCCACAGGGCTACAGATAAAAGATGCGTACTCAAATACTAAACTCTTCATTTCTCCACCAAACCCTATATTGTGACCACTCTTTAGAATCGTCTCTTCGAGACGATTCTAAAGAGTGGTCACAACATAGGGTTTGGTGGTGAAATAAAGAAGTTATTCTTGAAAAATTCATAATTTACGCATCTTATCTCGAGCTCTAGGCAAAGGGTTAAAAACATTAATACTAGCTCTGCATGTTAAAGGTTAACCACGTATGGGTTAATGGCTATTAGGCCATTATCGTTATAAATCATAAAATAGATTTATCGTATAGTGAGTACTAATACAGCAATGTCAATTACAAATATCTGAAATGAACATTTCAAGAAAAATATTTTATATAATTTTGCGTTAATATTTATTACACCTTCAATCGATTATAACTAGATTAAAATTAGCAAAACGATATTCGCCGATAACAGTTAATCATCTTTCAAGTTTATAGGCATACCTTCATACAATCTTGGATGTTTATCTAAAATAGAACAGGTCAGGTATACATGTAATATGCCAAACGAATCTCTACAGCAACATCAAAATGAACTAGTTGCTAAATGGTTTCTTTATTTCATATCGGCTGCTAAATGGTTTCTTTATTTCGCACTTGTTGCTGAGGGGTTTCTTTATTTTACACTGGTTGTTAAAGGGTTTCATTATTTCACACTGGTTGTTAAAGGGTTTCTTTATTGCACACTGGTCGTTAAAGAGTTTCTTTATTGCACACTGGTTGTTAAAGAGTTTCTTTATTGCACACTGGGTACCAAAGAGTATTTCATACTGGCTGTTAAATGGTTTCTTTATTGCACACTGGTCGTTAAAGAGTTTCTTTATTGCACACTGGGTACCAAAGAGTATTTTATACTGGCTGTTAAAGGGTTTCTTTATTTCATACTGGTTGTTAAAGTGTTTCTTTTCTTCACACTGGGTGCCAAAGAGTATTTCATACTGGTTGTTAAAGTGTTTCTTTTCTTCACACTGGGTACCAAAGATTATTTCATACTGGCTGTTAAAGTGTTTCTTTTCTTCACACTGGGTGCCAAAGAGTATTTCACACTGGTTGTTAAAGTGTTTCTTTTCTTCACACTGGGTGCCAAAGAGTATTTCATACTGGCTGTTAAAGTGTTTCTTTTCTTCACACTGGGTACCAAAGAGTATTTCATACTGGCTGTTAAAGGGTTTCTTTTCTTCACACTGGGTACCAAAGAGTATTTCATACTGGCTGTTAAAGGGTTTCTTTACTTCACACTGGATACCAAAGAGTATTTCATACTGGTTGCTAAATGGTTTCTTTATTTCATACTGGCTGTTAAAGGGTTTCTTTTCTTCACTCTGGGTGCCAAAGAGTATGTCATACTGGTTGTTAAAGAGGAGGTCCCTACAATGATCGCATAGTTTCAATAATATCATAAAATTTGGTATTTGTTATGCTCTATCATTATTATGAAGGTTCCCAATTTGAACTTATATCGAAAATGCCCATGTGATACAAATAAACCGATTTCACCAATAACTGATAATTTTTGTTCTACAACACAATATTATCGACCTTTTCCGTAAATTCTTCCGCGTTTTGCTGATGATCACCCGATCTCTCCATTGTTTACGTAATAGCTTTCTCGGAAGTGGTCGGAGAATCTCGAATAGGGCGAACAGTTACGAAACTAAAACTCAACCCGAATAAAACTGAAACATCGGGGAGTAAAACCGGGATCAGCGATATCAAACACATGGATGTTTTGTCATAATAAACGGTAATTGGATGGGGCTTTTTGTGATCTACTACTTTTCAGCATATAAACAAATGAGTTTTGTATATTTTAAGTGTTTATGAAACGCGTCAAATGTAGGGACATCCCCTTTAAAGGGTTTCTTCATTTCGTACTGGCTGTTAAAGCGTGTCTAAATTTCGTTCTTTATTCTATTCCACATTGCCTGTTAAAGGGTGTCTTTATATCCTACTGGTTGATAAAATGTGTCTTTATTTCTTACTGACTGCTAAAGGGTTTCTCTTTTTCGTACTGACTGCTAAAGGGTTTCTTTATTTCGTACTGGGTCCATGCTTATAAAGCTTTTAGTTGAGTCTGAGATCGTTCTCAAGCTTTTGATTGGTCAGATTTGAGCCTTTGGCTCAAATCTGACCAATCAAAAGCTTGAGAACTCAAATCTGACCAATCAAAAGCCTGAGAACGAAACTCAGACTCAACTAAAAGCTTTATAAGCATGGACCCTGGTTGCTAAACGGTTCTTCATTTCTTACTGACTGCTAAAAGTTTTTTTTTTATTTAAAGCTAGGTTCCCACTGGCAATCAGATCAACTCTATAAAACCCGACCAAATGATCGGGTACTGGTCTGGCTCGCTCGGCAGGAGTGATCGGGAGTGATCGGGGAGGTCGACCTTGGTCGGCATCGCTCGGACCCCCTACCCGAATTTTTTGGACATGTTCAAAACATTCAGGTAGAAATCGAGTAGCCACGCGCACGAGAAGCGATCGGGAAGCGGTC
Organism: Azorinus chamasolen; assembly: GCA_963576725.1. Lineage (NCBI taxonomy): Eukaryota > Metazoa > Mollusca > Bivalvia > Cardiida > Solecurtidae > Azorinus > Azorinus chamasolen. The sequence goes on from OY755249.1 coordinate 29,307,409, forward strand.
GGGTATTGATCGAGACTCGTCGAGTAGAGGGTCGAGTTGATCGGGAGACAATCGTGTAGAGATCTAGTGCGGTCGGGTTGAAGTCATTTGCCCTATCTGTACCCGGTCATCTCTGTCCTCCCACTACAACCTACAATGTATAATACAGGTTCAAATCTCTTAACATATCAACCTATTTCATCCAATTCTGTCCAATCGCAATCTATTCCATCCCATTCTGTTCAGTTGCAACTTATTTCATCCTATTTTCTCCGATCCCAACATATCCAATCAAATTCTGTCTGATCCTAACCTATCCCATCCCATCCCATTCTTCTGACCCACGTACGTCAACATATTCCTTATAGGAGCCGTCTGATCTGGGTCTTATATGTTTGCAAAGACATCAAATGCGTACCCATGGAGAAAGGGGTTAATAAGTTAATTCGCCATGTGTAGCTTTTATACAGGTTATGTCGCAAGTTCATGCAAAAGCCACGTCACCGCGATGAGATGCAAGACATGTAACATTAAAAAACAGCAATACAGTCGGCGGACAAAAAACAAGCTTCTTTGAAAACAAACGGGTTTTGTATGAATAGCGTAGCTGTTTTTGCATGATGAAAGGTCCGTTGTTCTCCATGGTAACCGATAGCGTGAAATGCAGTGAAAGTTTGTTTTTATAATTCTAACAGAATAAACCTATTAAAGTCTTTACATTTCATAAGAGAAAAATTGAAAAACTCAAGATAACAGCTTCTCCTTTTTGTGACTTTCAACACTGTCTGAATAATCGTACGATGAAATAGAAACCTACATTCTATGTTTTATTCATTTACCTGATTAATATGTAGACAAGAGTTCAAGAACTCCATTATTTATAAAGATTTATGAATATACACATCTCTGGTCACTACAGAAACTGTACCATCAGATTTACAGTAAAACCTTTCTATAACGGTCACTAAATTACATCGTGTATTTTGTGTTAAAGGCAGGTGGCTGCTTAAAGCAAGGTGAAAGTAAAACAGAACGCTCCTATAGGAGCGTTCTGTTTCACTTTCATCTTGCTTCAAGCAGCCACCTGCTCTAAATACCAACTAATTAACACACTTTAGTGGCCGTTATAGAGAGGTTTTACTGTACGAGTAATAGTTCAACAGCAAAGAGAGCAGACGGCTTCTACAGGCGCCGTTTAAACCGGGACTACTCCGTTTGCAAAGCCGCTAAATGACGTAGGGTTAATGTATATAATGTGATATTATCTGTTTAACCTATTACCTCATATGCTATTTTTAGATCCAACCACTTTGGATAAATATACCAAAAAGGAGCATTAACTAGAGAAAAGGAAAATTTTCGAAATTTGTATTTAGAAACCATTGTGATTAATAGAGCAGTTTCTCCTATAAGAACAAATGTTCTATCTATCACAATGGTTTCACAAAGTGACTTTTACAGAGTCGTCAAAAGTCGTCAATATCAGGGAATGGGTTAATCCTTTACTACATGAATATTCATAAAAGAAATAATGACATGATGAATATTTTCTTTTCTATAATGGCACATGGGCTCGGGAATATTTGACCAAAGTAGACATTGCAGAATCATGTCTATGCTATGTCATAAGCAAATAGGCCAGAACGTGACCACACGGCTCCTACGGAAGCCGTCTGATCTGGGTCAAGTCTGTTTGCAAAGACGTGGAAAGGCGTAGAAAGGCGCGTTTATGTAGTAGAGGGTTAGAGTCCAACCCTTTCGTTGTCGGTAGAGAACGCAAATAGTTTGGACCCAGATAAGACGCCAAGTGACTTGATTGAACATGGTTGAAGCTGTGATTATGTTTCTTGAAAAGAAAATGACGAAAATGAAATTTTGCAGACGACATACCACGGCAGCGAAAGGGTATAATATGAATATTCATTAGCTGTTGTTTTTATATAATCATACATGTACATGAATAAAAGAATGTTTTGCCGTAGCAGAAAATGAAGAAACATATTTTTATTATTCCATATGCAAACAATGCTGATCCTGGTCCTACAGGAGTTGTCTGATCTGCGTCTACACTGCTTACAAATGCATAAATATATGTCCACATCAGATAACCCTTTAACTCTTTCGGCGCCAATTTTTTAATTGTCGTCTGCAGTCCAATTTTGATAAAACATTCGGTAAAACGAGGAAATGAAATAAATAAACACAGAATTCAAAGGAATAAACCACAGATCTAGAACTACAGATTGAGACATAAAGTGAAGTCCCTGATCAGACGCCACTTTGAAAAGGCGGCGTCTGATCTGGGACTGCACTATTTGTCGTGGTGCAATTTTGCGACATTGGCGGTGAAAGGGTTAATCCATAAATACGTATTTTCCACATTTGCAAAAAGATTACAACGATATCAGACAGCTACTCTTACTATTGGTGCCGGGTCTGCTCTATTTGCGTAATAATGATAATATAGATATGTTTCAACAGTTTCTGTCATGGCAAAGAATTCCTGTGTCCTTGACCCATTGTAAAAAAAATCTCATTAATATTTATGATGTCATTATTTCTTACATGAATGTTTATAAAGTATAGGATGAACTATTTCACTGCTGGGCCAATGTTGCATCTGTGATTACCTATGCAAACAGTTTGAATCCAGATGAGACGCCGAGTAACTCGGCGCCTCATCAGGATTCAAACTGTCTATTACCGTGACTATGTTTTTGTAACAAAAATAAAGAAATGTAACAAATGAAAGTTACAGCAGACGACAATTGTTGCAGACGACAAAAGTTGGCAGCGAAAGAATTAAAGACCCAGGCTAAGTATTCATTGTATAGGTTGTTCAAGCCGTTCGGCGCCAAGTGCTTAATTTTAGTCTGCAACCAAAGTTTGTTAAAGATTTCTGTAAAATAAGGAAATGAGATAATAAATGTAATTTTCAAGGGAATAAACCATGGATATAGAAATACATACTAGGACAAAAAGTGAAATCAATGATCAGACCCCGCCTTGAAAATATTTGATCTGGGACTGCACTATTTGTCGTGGTGTATTTTTTGAGACATTAATGGTGAAAGGGTTAAGACATATTTTAGTTTACTGTTGCAGTTCGGCCTAAATTACAGTATTGTGATAAAGTTTTGCACTGAATTATTGTCATAAAATGTTTTAATATCTTAACAGCATCAAATGACTGTTAAATGATTAATATGATATACTAAGATGTAAATGTGCTCTTGCATAAAAGTCACATAAAGTCTGCCTTTAATTGATGTGATTTAAACGAGCTGGTGTATTTGCTTTCGGTTTTTCACATTAATAGATTTTTTTTTTTAAATTGCCACTTAATGCTACTTCTATTAAAAACAATTTTATTATTTAAATGCAGTAACAGCTTGTGTTGAGAGAATTTTGTACATAACTAGTATATGTACTTCGTTTTAAAATTGAGAAACACAGTTAAAATGACATTTGTCATTGAAAAGCATAACCTGTCCTAATTCACAAAACTTTTTTACAGTACAGAAAAAAATCTCTAAATCGACCACCTATGAGATACATAATTCTTTGTCTTAACCAATTACTCCATAAATACGCCTTTCTACGCCTTTGCAAACAGAGCAGAGCCAGTCAATCCAGCAGCGACGGTTCCTAAAGGAGCCGACTGATTAGGGTCTGCTCTGTTTGCTTATGATATAATATAGATATGATTCTACAGTTTATGCCATCGCCAAAATGCTTGTGCCCTTGTGCTATTATAACAATTAATCTAATTACATGTAAGTAGTCATGATTCATTATTTCTTACATGTCATTATATGAATATTCAAGGAGGAAAGGGTTAAAGGCATGTGATAGCTTTACCGTTTCCTCCATAAATACGCCTTTCTACGCCTCTGTAATAGTAACTTCTTGAAACTGCAAAATTCTAAATTTCTCCTTTCCTCTAGTTAATGCTCCTTTCGGTAGATTTATTCAAAGAGGTTGGGTCTAAAAATAGCCTATGAGGGAATGGGTCAACCCATTCTCTACTAGGCTGTTTTAAATCCAACCACTTTGAATAAATCTACAGATAAGGAGCATTTAATAGAGAAAATGATTTCTTTTAGAATTGAGTAGTTTTGAAACCATTATGGTAAATAGAGCATTTGTTCATATGCTCTATTTATCACAATGGTTTCAAAATGTGTTTTTGCGGAGGCGTCAAAAGGCGTCAATATGAGTTAATGGGTTAAATAGTCTAGGAGGTAGACCAGGTTTATTTGCGGTGGAAGCATCATACAACCTTTTGGCTATTTCTTATAGGAAATTGTCTCAGAAATTCAAAAACATGCGTCTGAAGAGGATTTAGGTAGTAATAAGGGGAGAAAATTGAGTTTAAGTTGTCTGCACTTGGATATTTTCTAGCCAAAATTGAATTCTTTACTAAACCTTTTTTTCACACATTTGAGATCTAAAATTGGTATTTGGTGAGTGATAATCAATGTAGTTGACCTAAACACATAGTTTGAATAGGTTTTAAGACAACTTTGTATTCATGGAGATCCAAGATGGTCGCCAGAATGGCTATTTTTAGTAGCAAATGGGGCTTTTTAGGTGAATCCAATAACTTTTATTAACCAATTTTTGATACACATGACAGTATTTGGGATTGTTTTTATTGTACATTTACTCAGAAGTTAAGAAACATGCATTGCAATCAATTTTAGGTAAACAGTATGGTAGAAATTAAGATTGAAGTTGTCTACCCCTGAAATTAAAAATAATGGTAAAATCCTTTGCGCGTATTTATTTCTTTGATTATCATATGCAAATGAGTTTTATAATCACATTATATTGTAAACCTTGTCTGAACATGCAAATATTGAGGTTCAACAATATATTAGCCTTGTGAAAATCAAAGATGGCCACCAAAATGGACGCCAATATGGCTTTTTAACTTATGGAGAGACCTTTGCATGAAACTGGATACATTTTTTGAATGAAATGCTTTTTCTTTTCATATAAAATAACTAATCTCTTTGAATATATAGTAGTTACCTTTACACCTGAAATATGAGGGTTTTTTTAAATATTTGTTGATACTGTAAAAACTTTCATGATAGATGTCTTTATAAGAACTTATAGAAAAATCATGCATCTGTCCAACTGTAAAAAACAAAACTTCTGTCTATTTTCTTGCATTCAATATCTAGAGTGTCTCAATAATTTCTGAACAATCCTCGTAGTTTAAGCGGCCACTAAGAGAAAGTATTCGTTGGGGGTACAAAACATGTGTTCATTTAGCAGCCAACGAATTGTATATTTCGGTAGACAACGAAATACAGCAGAACACCTCTAATGCGACCACTTAACCCATTACATCATACGCTATTTTTAGATACAGCCTCTTTGAATGAATATACCCAAAAGGAGCATTTACTTGAGAAAAGTAAAATTTTAGAATGTTGCAGTTTGAAACCATTGTAATAAATAGAGCATTTGCTCCTATAGGAGCAAATGCTCTATTTATCACAATGGTTTCACAAAGTGACTTTTATAGAGTCGTCAAAAGTCGTCAATATGAGAGAAAGGGTTACTAAGCATGAGTGTATTTGCTTAAGGTGATTGCTTAATGCAGGACAAAAGTAATGCAGAAAGCTCCTCTAAGAGAATTCTGCATTACTTTTGTCCTGCATCAAGCTACCACTTGCATATAGCACCCATAATTATACCTCTTTTAGGTGGTCGCATTAGCGGGGTTTTACTGTATTTGTATAACCTCTCATAAGCCATATTCATTACCAAAGTAATTTGATTTTACTTTTGACACAATTAATATTTGTACAGTAAAACCCCTCTAAACCGGAATTCAAGTATAGGAGAATTTAGATACTTTTAGACAGGTGACTGCTAAATGCAGGGTGAATGTCATGCAGAAAGTTCATAGCTTTTCCTAGCAGTTCCTGCATGGACTCTCACCCTCCATTAAACTGTCACCTGTCTCAAAGACCGCTATTGGTACTAAATTGAACGTCCGGTTTAGAGGTTGTTTTTTCTGTATACATTCATGTCTATTTTTCAACTTTGGATATACTCTTACACAAGCTCTATGACTGATAACACTGGCTATGATGGTTTTATTTAACTTGTCTATTCCTATACATAACCGTTCGTCACATATCTTTGTACAGCGATTTCCGAGATACTAACAAATGATTTATGTGCTTCCCTGATAAACATCAATTTTATTATAACTGTTTACCCATGTCGTCAACAAAACTGGTCGTTTGCATATTTTTCAAGAAGCCTGTTCCATTTCTCTTCCAAAGCTATTATCAGTGTATCAAAACAGTGTAGATTCTTCCAAGACTCCGAGTTACAAGCAGCTTCGTTTGGCTCCAGCTTGTTTTCAAACTTCGTAGCGTAGATGCACGCGTTTACATAAGAAACCGTCTTAAGCGGCCATCAAAAAGAGGCCTAATTATGGGTCTGAAAGGCGGTGGTAGCTTAATGCAGGTCAAATGTAATGCAGATATCTCCTATAGGAGGAGGCATCTGTATAAATTCTGCCCTGCATTAAGCAACCATCCGCTTTTTAAGACTCTTGTGTTCAGTAAATGACTGGCCGATTAGGATATGCTCTGCTGTAGTTTAGATGGGCATGTTCAGTCTTATTCTATTTGCATATACATATTGACATGCCTCCTGATAATGTCATCAAAGGAAACTGTCTAATAAGTACTGATATATCTTATAACAATTTAATTGAGTTGTCACGGATATGATAGACAAACGATAACACGTGTTTCATTAGAATATTTTAACCGTTTCATTTAAGAATTTATTACTGCAGTGATATTCGTGGAATGATTGTTTTGAATTACCCATTAACTAAGAGTTGTGACAGACACTTATCTATATTATTCAATAAGCAAGCAATGTAGACCCTGATCAGACAGCTACAGGTCTTGGTCTACTCTGTTTGCAAAGGTGCCAAAAGTCGTCGTAATGTGGGATTTTAATCATTTTGCGCCCAGTGGATTCTTCCATGTTTATATATTGGACTAATCCATTTTTATCTAAGGGGTGCCTGGCCTAAATTTTCAATTTCGTTTTGTTTTATATTGAAATTCCTATCAGCAAACAGTGTAGACTCTGATCAGACGTCACATTATACTGCGTCTGATCGGAGTCTACACCATTTGCCCACGTCCCATATATGGGATCGTGGGAACAATTGGGTTAAGATGTCTATGATTATATGTGCTATGTATTTATAAGCATTATCTTCAAATACATTGAATGAGACTTGTCCGCGTCGAGTCAGTGTGGTCGGAAGAACCTGCGTGTTTAAGATACGAAAATTAAACATTTTTCGCAAATTAAACATTTTTACCAATAGTATCTTTTTTTTATTTCTCCGTTAAGCCCTAATTTGTGACCACCTTATAGAATCGTGCCGAATACATGTCACAAATAATTATGAGTCCAACGAGTCGGTGTAAAAATTTAATATTTGAAAAACGTCCCGTGACTGTTGCTCAAGTACTCATTAGAATTGCAGATGTAATTATCTGGTACTCATTGGAATTGCAGAGGTATACACGAAGCTCTAGTACTCATAAGAACTGCAGGGGTATAGATGTGATATTTATATATATATATATATGGTACTCATTAGAGTTGCTAAGATAACGATAAGATAAGTACAGTAAAGCATCTCTATAACGGCCACTAAATTACATCAAGTAATTTGTGTTAAAGGCAGGTGGCTGCTTATAGCAAGGTGAAAGTAACACAGAACGCTCCTACATATAGGAGTCTTCTGTTTTACTTTCACTTTGCTTTAAGCAGCCACCTGCACTAAAAACCAACTTATTAACACAATCTAGTGGCCGTTATAGAGGGTATTTACTGTATTTGTAATGTTTTTCCTCAGTGGCTTCTCTATTTCTTCACCAGACCCTGTGTTGCCACTGCACTATACTCGTCTTCTAAACCCATTCTAAATAGTCATCACATCATATACATGTACAATGTACTGGGATTTTATGTTTGAATACTTATACAAGAACAATTATGAAGTGACCATTTATTATTTCATTGTTATAAAGCATATATGGCAAAACTATAGAATCAGATCTATATAATTCCATAGGCAAACAGAACAGACACTGCCCAGACGACTCAACACGAGCCTCTAGTCTGGGTCTACTCTGTTTGCAAAGGCGTGATTTCAAACGCGTTTCTATGACGTAAATGATTAACGACCCGAATAGTTTAATCGAAATAGTGAAATGTGGATATGAAACTATATTTATACGAATGTGGATATGAACCTATATTTTAAACGAATGTGGATATACGAATGTGGATATGAACCTATATTTATATGAATTAATCTTAGAAATTTGAAAAAATAAAATAAATACTGTACGTAGCACAGCACTAAACGTCATATATATATAGTCAGTATTCACACTGGAACACGCTTTACTCCATGAATACTCATGTCAGAAGTAACGACCTCGTGAATATCAGTTAGATTAATGGTTGTTATATCATATGAACACGGGAATTGTCGGCCCTGGCAGAAACTGTAGAATCATATCTATATTATATAAAAAAAAAAGCAGACCCTGTTCTAACTCTAGTAACTTCAAAAGGTGAGGAGAAAGTCAGTGGCAAAGGGCCTCCAAATGTTATCACTCTTTCCTCCTTTGGAAGAATCCTTTCCTCGATAAAATGCATTGTTTTGTTTAGCTGATAAAAGTTCATGTTCTATCTGCTTTGGTGTGACAATGTCTTTGGCTACAATGTTCAGAAGACATTCTTTGCTCAGCTTGAGTCAATGCTTAACAGACAGGAAGGTATTCATTAGATTTGCCCTGCTTTTGTCTTCCTTATTGGCTTCATTGTGCATATACACATCGTCTGTCCCCAAGTCAAATACTTCATTTGACAATAGGGTCGCAGGTAGTATGATAATTCCCGCGTATTTAGTAATATTTTCATTTTGTTATCCTCCTGTTTCCCTTAAAGTGGATAAAATCGGTTCCATTATTTAAGATATCTGTAATGAAGTTCTCAGGTACCTGTAATGGGCGTACATGTATGTACTCTAAACCAATATCTGATTCTGGAACCCTCTGCTCCCAGCCAAGTTGGTAGCAAGAAAATTGTTTTGCTGCTGTTAAAGCTTGAATAAAAACTGAAATCATTGATGTCATTGGTGTCACATATAAAGTGAATAAACCTATGCTCATTGAAATTGGGTCTAGTTACTATGGCAGTATCCATTGCTGTCATTTTTTGCAAGAGAAGTGTCAACTTGCAGGACATTATCATAACTGATAATGCGACCTGCAATGTGGATGCTGAGAACCTTGGTTTGCAGTTTGGATTTTATCTCTTGCATGCCATATCGGAACAAACATGGACCATATCAGAGACTAAGACCAACTGTTTTAGAAAGACATGGATTCAGACCAATAGGCAAGAATTGAGATCAACCGACAGGAACTAAGACCAACACAGACAGGGACTATGACCAACAGGCAGGGACTGAGACCAACACAGACAGGGACTGACACCAACATCCAGGGATTGATACGAAAAAGGACAGGGACTAAGGCCAGGACATGCAGGAATTGAGCCCAACCGACAAGGACCGAGATTAACAAAGACAGGGACTAAGACCAACATGGACAGGGACTGAGACCAGTTAGCCAGTGAGTGAAACTCATTGAGTGTCATTCTAAGACAAGTTAAAAACACCCTTAACTTTTATCATACCGTATAACTCAAGTCTTCTTAACCTTTTCCCACATATAGACAACTGTTGACACATTTGCAAACAGGGTAGACCCAGTTCAGACGAATGCCATAAGAGCCGTCTGATTAGGGTCATATCTCTGTTTGCTTATGGAATGATATAAATTTCTGTCATGGCCAAATTATACGATGTTCATATGCCATTAAAAGAAATAGGAGGGGTCTTCAAAATGCACTCGGAAAAGTGTTGTAAAATAGAGAATCTTATTATCATTCATGGAGTGGTTATGTCTTATTTCTTATCAATATTAATATTAATGACGGAAATAGTTAAAATGCAACTTGCCATTCACATCTGGCTGCCTTAAAAGTTTTAGAAACTAGTTGAACTTCGATATCTCGAACTCGGATAACTCGAATTTCGATATAACTCTAACTAAAAGTTCGGTCCTTCCAAAACGTACATTACGGAATTGCTCTAAAATGTATCACTATGCATATCTAGAAACATGTATCAGCTTAATGCAGGTCTAGAGTAATGCTGAAAGCTCCTACAGGAGTTTTCAGTATTACTTTAGAACTACATTAAACTGTGAACTTGAGAAAGTGTCTAGATTAGAAATCGGATAACTCGAACTTATATTATCTCGAACTAATCTTGAAATTCGAGAAATCGGAGTTTAACTGACAGTGTATTGTTCCAGTATGAAATAGATTGGATCCTGATGAGATGACGAGTTACTTTGTATCTTATCTGGATCAAAGCTGTTTGCGAATGGATGTCAAGCCGCGCTTGACAGGATAAAGGTTACGCATGTTTGCTTGGTCGGAGTTTCTACTAGAATAGTAAAAGCCGGAAAGCCAGCGATACATATCTAAAATGGTCTTGCATTTCAAGTCAGAGAAAATAAACCTTGTTTAGCATTGAGGAGGGTAAAAAAGTTCGAAAAAAGATAGTAGCTGGATGTCATTGAGATCTGACATGTCTATACAGGGGCACTGTTTGACCACCCATGGATGACACATGAAGCCCACAGCCGTTCACATGAGTCTGGTCCTGATTGACTCTATGATAAATGACGACCTAATCTATTTTGATAAATGGCCATTTAATCGCAATATGGATATTCAAATTAGCTCTTCACCTCCTTGATGCGGGCCTGACAAGATAACAAACTGTCAAAAAGTCTGTATGGACACAGTAACTACGTGCATGTATTAAACACATTCCCTCATAGGCTATTTTTAGATCCTACCTCTTTGAATAAATCTACCGAAAAGAAGCATTAATTAGAGAAAATTTCAGAATTGTGTAGATTTGAAACCATTGTGATAAATAGAGCATTTGCTCCTATGGAGCAAATGCTCTATTTATCACAATGGTTTCATAAAGCGGCTATTACGGAGGCGTAGAAAGGCGTATTTATGGAGGAAATGGTTAACTAGCTACTCGGTAATATCGCCTATGTAGAGCTACGCCTTTTGTAAACAGAGTCGAACCAGTCCAGAAAGCTTCTTTGGGAATTATCTGAGCAGGATCTGCTCTGTTTGCATATGTAAGAAGTTATCTGCATGATTTAACACTGCATTAAGCTGCCATCTCTTTAACAGATCGATAATGATACAGTAAAACCCATCTAAACAAGAATTCTAGTAGAGAAGAATTTAGATACTTTTAGGCAGGTGGATGCTTAATGCAGAGTGAAAGTCATGCAGAAAGCTCCTATGGGAGCTTTCTGTATGACTTTCGCCCTGCGTTAAGCTGTCGCCTGGCTCCAAGGCCGATATTTATACTAAACTTAACGTCCGGTTAAGAGGGATTTTATTGTACTTGTTTAAGTGTTCGGCAAGTCGAGGTTTAACTGTACTGTCTTCTCGAGAGCAAAATGTTCCCATGTCCTGATCCATTGCGAGAAGTTTGGTCAGTCTTTGCTTCGAATGACAAATCATGCTGTTATTTTTTTTCAAAGGATACTTGATCACCTCTCCAAATATTCAGGCAACCTCAAAACGTATTACACTGGACAATGGCTGACCAATCGTGTAGACTAAATGGCACGACTACGCATACGAGCAATCCATTACAGATATATAATTTTCATGTTTGTTTAAGATCGCATTTCAAAATCCCATAAAGTCCAGTAACTCGATACCGTGACCAGTCATTATGTCCACTTTCAAACCATTAGCTGCCCATGTCAAAGGTGAAAGACCAGTCAATACTAGCTAAAGATACCTATAGAGTGTCTGGTAAGTTGGATAGTGCTAATTTATCTTGTCTGGGCTCGGGTAATAGAATACCCTGCTAATCGGCAGAGGTCGGATTGGAATTCGCTTTAATTCGATGCGAACCGTAATTTCACAAGTATGTGAGATTTATGAACACACTGGTCAATGATGTATGCGAAACATTTAGACTGCACGAGAACAATCGTATCAAGGCGTTTTCCGACTGGCTGCTGCGGTACCCGGCTGCTGGGATATGAAACGAAACGGACAGTTCAGAGGTCCAGATAAGATGCGTACATTAATACAGTTTTAAGAATAATACAGTAAAACCTCTTTATAACGGCCACTAAATTGTGTTAATTAGTTAGTATTTATGGCAGGTGGCTGCTTAAAGCAAGGTGAAAGAAAAACAGAACGCTCCTATAGGAGCGTTCTGTTTTATTTCACCTTGCTTTAAGCAGCCACCTGTCTTTAACACAAACTACTTGATATATGTTGATCAGGTTTCATTGCATGTGTTTTCATAGTATATTGCCATAGTACGCCATATCCGGCTTACGTGTATTTAGTATGCCTGATGAATTAATGAGTTGTATAACTGGTTTGGTGAGCAAGCGGTCACTTTGTACGAGCACCTAATTATAGAACCTTCCCATCCATCCTCCTTCCCGCTTAAACGGCCTTCGTCACTAAATAACCCGACTAACCCGGCACTCTTCGTCATCTTGTCTAGGTGTAAGCACCTTGTAAAGATATCCGTATTTTAGATAATTAGAATTGCTGCTCACAGCTACTAAATTCTATTTGTGATATTATAAGTTCATTTGACGTGCCATAGCCGGGTAAGTTATTTGTATTTATCTAGAAAACTATTTTAATTCCATGGTTAATTATTTGGTATATTTAGACCGCGAGAAACGGGAATATCGGAACTCTGAATTGTTAGAAACCTTTCATATTTTACCTTTAGTCTGTGATATTTATAAGTGTTAATATTGTTTCAGGCTGTTTTGTTCTGTATATAAATTTATTGAAACCGGCAGACGTTTTCTTAGTCATTCGTTAAACCCCTGGTTACATATATTTTAGTGGCCGTTATAGAGAGATTTTACTGTATCTTTATTTCTACACCAAACCCTATGGTGTGACCACTCTTTAGAATCTCTAAAGAGTGGTCACAACATAGGATCTGGTGGAGAAATGCACGAGTTTTGGTGCATGGGTACGCACCATTACCTGTTTCTCTGGGACAGATCAAATGTACACAGGACACCAGGTGTGTACATTACAGACAGCTCCTCCTAAATGTCCCGCAAAAATGGAGATACGTGAAAACAAGAGGGACAGAATGGACCTGATATCGCTCATCAGACAATCAGGGGAGAAGATTTTCAAAGTTTTCACTATATGTTTCTATAGAAAACTAGCCGATCCCGGAGGTAGGGCCAATTTTGACCCCAGGGGCATAGCTTATATGTAACTTTTGTAGAGGACCTGAACATGATGTTATGTGCCAAATATGAAAGCTGAGAACCTTCCAGTTTCAAAGGAGAAGATTTTCAAAGTTTTCATTATATGTTTCTATTGAAAACTGGCAAACCCTGGGGCGGGGCCAATTTTGACCCCATGGGTATAATTTATATAACTTTTGTAAAGGATCTGAATATGATGCTATGTGCCAAAACCTTCCAGTTTCAGAGGAGAAGAATTTCAAAGTGTTCACTATTTGTTTCTATAGAAAACAAGGCACCCCTGGGGCGGGGCCAATTTTGACCCCAGGGACATAATTGATACAAATTTTGTAGAGGACCTACAGGTGATGCTATGTGCCAAAGCTGAGAACCCTGTAGGTTCAGAGGAGAATATTTCTACAGGTTCAAATTGTTGACGACGGACGACGAACAACGGACGACGCACGACGCACGCCGACGGACAACGGACATCAGGCGATCGATCACAAATGCTCACCCTGAGCACTTTGTGCTCTGGTGAGCTAAAAAAGTGTCTGCTTAAATTTGGATCTGGTGCAAAATTAAAATACTTTTGATTAGATCAAGCTATTGAGAAACAATTGACAACTCTGTCAAGCAGCTTGGACCCTGACATGAGACGTCGAGTTACTCGGCATTTCATCTGGATCCAAGCTGTTTACAAAAGCAATACATGGTTTGACCCTTAACTCTGCGAATATTCATTTAACCCTTCGCTTGCTGAATTTTAAAATACATTTCTCCTTCTTTACCCATGCCCTGTTGTATAATTACATATATCTTCACTGTGTACAAGTATTGCGCTGTGCAATCACTGCTGTGGAGTGCACTGGTTGCACAATCAACTTGTAAATAGTGCAGACCCTGATGATGAGACAGCTCCTGCAGGAGCTGTCTCATCTGGGTCTTCACTATTTACAGGTAGGTATATTGACGTGAATAGCAAGCGAAGGGTTAAGAAATACATGTAATGACATCATGAACATCAATTAAACCAGTTGTTATTATAGCACATGGACACGGATGTTTTGGCCATTGTAGAAACTGTAAAATCATATTTATATTATATCATAAGCAAACAGAACAGGCCCTGATCTGGGTCTACAGTGGTAACAAAGGTGTAGAAAGACGTTTTTATGGAGTAACGGGTTAAGGATGTAATGTTTAATACGCATAGTTTGAAAATACGACTGTCAACATTGACGAATTTATGTAATTATTCCATGAATAAAAGCAGACAATTATTCAAAATCCTTTCTTACACACTCCGAACACACAGGAAACAAGGTTAGTCAACGCTGACAAGACCATGCAATATGATAAATGACCGAATCTACATCAAACCAAGTAAAGCCGGTGGTAACATGCTTCTTTTATTTAGTCAACCTTCGCTACAGCAAACATCAAAACAGGCCTTGGTCTAAGTCTTTAAGGCAGACGATAGCTTAAAGCCCATTCCCTAGTACTGAAGCCTTTTGACGCCTCTATAAAAGTCATTTATATTGAAAACATTGTGATAAATAGAGCATTTGCTCCCTAGGAGTTTCAAAATTACACAATTCTAAAATTGTCTCTATTCTAATGCTCCTTTTCGGTAGATTTATTCAAGAGGTTGGGTCTAAAGATAGCATATGAGGGAGTGGGTTCATGCAGAACAAAAGGGTAGTTCTGGGACTGGTCGGCCCGGTGTCAGGATAATGTGACTGGGTGGGGTGTCCTTGCCATGTGCCCGCGGCAGGGGTATTTCAGCGAGGCAGCAATATAAAATTTGTCTCAAGCGGGTACCGTCTGCAAATAACTGAAATACTGTTGGTCACTCACTCACTCATGCAGAACAAAAGAAGAAAGCTCCAATATGGGAGCTTTCTGTACTTTCGTACTATATTAACCAATTCCCTAGTTGACTACTTTTAAACCAAACCCCTTTGAATAAATCCACCGAAAAGGAAAATTTATTAGAGGGAAAGGAACATTTTATAATTGTGTAGTTTTGAAATCATTTTAATAAAGAGAGCATTTTGCTCCTATGATTTATCACAACGGTTTCATAAAAGTGACTTTAACAGAGACGTCAAAAGGCGCCTACATGAATACAAGAATACCATGTGAGGTAAAGTTGAACCTTTGATCTACTGCAGTGGAACCTGACAATAGCGACATATAATGAATAATAGTCATAGTCTAGAGGAGAAGGTGGTAGCTTAATGCAGGACGAAAGTAATGCAGAAAGCTCCAAGAGGAGCTTTCTGCATAACTTTCGTCCTGCATTAAACAGACATTTGTTTATAAAGACATCCATGTGTATTCATTAAGCGGCTGATATGGAGAGATTCCTTCCTTTGTTTATACCATTCGAAGACATTGTTATTAAATGCATGTATCAATTAATTGCCTTTTCAGAGCTACAGATACCTGTGCGTTTTCAAATGCTAATAGCATCAGTTCTCCACCAAAACTCTCTGTCGTGACCACTCTTTTGAATCGTCTCGAATAGACGACATAGGGTTTGGTGGAGAAATGAAAAGGTTATTCTTGAAAACATTTTAATTTATGCATCCTATCTGGGCCTCCGCCTTATATATGGTGCTAAGACAGTTGAAGTATAATAAATATACCGCAAATATAATTCCAACTCTCTGATCATCCAGTCCGGTTATGAATCTCAAAATAATTAATGCTATACTTTGCTATTGTAAGTGCTACAATGGCATGTCAAACTATGGTGACATTCTTGACACCATTTAGCCACGTAAGTTTCGCGAAATGTTTCGAGTTGATAGATGTGTCACATAAATGATTTGATGGGGAGTGAAATCTCAAATGTTTTCATTAAAACTAGATAACTATCTTCACTCTTTGCAAGTTAAGTAATTCTCTCCTAGGCTATTTTAAACCCAACCTCTTTGAATTAATCTACCGAAAAGGAGCATTAATTATAGAATATGAGAGTTTTGTAGTCTTGAAATCATTGTGATAAATAGAGCATTTGCTCCATAGGAGCAAATGCTCTATTTACATGTATCACAATGGTTTCACAATGTGAATTTTAAAATGGCGCAAAAATGCGTCACTAGGGGATAATGTGTTAAGTAATTTCTCGTCTGCAACAATAGTCGTTTGCTTCAACTCTATCTTACTTATTTGCAAAACTATGGTCAAAGTGTCAAACAGTTTGGACCCTGATGAGACGCTGCATTATGAGGCATCTCATCCAGATCCAAACTGTTTGCATACGTCATCAGTCTAGACAATCACGGTTTCATCGCTAGCATGTAAAAGAATAAAACGAAAAGTTGCCTCTTAGTATATGAATATTGCATATCAACTATGCTTCGCGTTATTAGAATTCTAAAAATAGATAATTCATTTGAAGAACTTCTGTTTCTATAACCAACTGGACATCCAAAACACTTTCACGAATCCTAATTTTAGAATTGTATTGTATTTATCAGAACTGTTTTCACATTGTTTATTTACGATTATGGTGAAAACGTTTGTTAACGTTTTTATATTTTTGTATGTTGTGTATTTTGTTTAAGATGTTTTGTTTCTGACGGACATAGAAGGGAGTGAACACTTACAATGTCGTGTGTACTGGGATGTCTAAATGTTAAGCAATGTTTGGAACTCCGATATTAACCATTTCCCTGCCAACACCTTAACCCTTTCACCGCCAATGTCGCAAAAATGCACCATGATAAATAGTGCAGTCCCAGATCAGACGCCGCCTTTTCAATGCGGCGTCTGATCAGGGACTTCACTTTTTGTCTCAAACTCTATTTCTATATATGTGCTTTATTCTTTTGAAATTTGCATTTATTTATCTCATTTCCTTATTGTACAAAACGATTTAACAAAAAGTGGTTTGCAGACGACAATTAGAAATTTGGCGCCGAAAGGGTTAACCAGAATGTCCAACTTGTCAGAATTCGAAACTAACTGTTGCTTTACTTATTGGAATTTCACATATGTCGGCGAGACAATCTGAAACTTCTATAAACCTGGATGTCAATAAAACGTCAATGTTATTGTTATATTAATACTGTTCTGGTTCATATTTTCCATTTTCAATACTCTGTTTTATAGCTGTAAGTAATACTTAACCTTTCCCTGTTTAATATTCATTTAACCCTTTATTCCATAAATACGCCTTTCTACACCTTTGTAAACAGAGAAGACCCAGATCAGACAGCTCCTATAGAAGCCGTCTGATCAGGGTCTGCTCTGTTTGTTTATGACCGTTATAGAGAGGTTTTATTCTGGTTGATTCTTTCGCAGTCATAGGAGAACCTGTGATAACATTGTAAACAAGTTTGGATGCAGGGGAGACGCAGGGAATTTTATGGACTATAACTAGGATGATGATGATGATGATGATGATGATGATGATTATGATGATGATGATGATGATGATGATGATGATGATGATGAAATTTGTTTCAGCTCGATGGACAACTTATAACAGTGGTAGGTCGACAATGACAAGATGATATATAGTGATATATGCAGCGGAATTTCAAGTTCCCAATTAAAACTACCCTTTCTCGGACAGCCCATTAATCATTCACTTTACCCGTTTGCATGCTACACGTACGCGAATATTTAAAAGCCACTTGCAAACAGTTTGGATCTAGATGAGACGCCGAGTAAAACGGCATCTGTTCAGGAGCCAAACGGTTTGACACTAGAAATGTGTGTTGTAGTTAAAACACTATAGCATATAGTTCTAAACACAAAACAGGCACATTTTTTGGCGTGTCTAAATTAGTGCATCATGTTAATGGTTAATTCGTTCGCCGCCATAGAACAATCTGTGATTACGTTTGTAAAAAGTTTGGATCGAGAAGAGACGCCGAGTTACTCGGCGTCTCCTCAGGATCCGAACTGTTTGACACTAATCATATTTTGAAGAGTTTGAAGAAGAGGCCATTTTGAAACCCGAAGCAGCCGATACTCATAGCAGATGAAATTTATTTGGCGCCGAAAGGGTGAACTCATTCGCTGCCAAATTTTGTCGTCTGCAAACTGTTTCGTCTGCTACAATTTTTTATTTTTTATTATTATTTTCTTCATGTTTGTTCCACACAAACAGTCGCAGTAACAAACTGTTTGGATCCTGATGAGATGCCGAGTTATTCGGCGTCTCATCTGGATCAAAACTGTTTGCACGGGTAATCACAGATGCGACACTGGCAGCGAAAGGGTTAGGTAATACGCGTGCGCTGGCAGGGACAGGGTAAGCCAAACTGATATGACACACCGGATAGTCCGTATCAAATAAAGATACCCAGGTCAGATTTTGTGTCTGTCACAAGGTGTGGTCTAAAGGCCAACAAAACACCTATTTAGAAGAAAGTTTATATCTTCTTTCATGTATAACAGACATTCCACAGCGGGATAATCGTACAAGTCGTAAAATCACTTTTGATTAATTATACCGGTATATCTACTGTTTATTTTTGAATAGTCATATTGGTGTATCAACTGTTTAACCCTTTCCCTGTTCTACATTTATCCCAAGTTTCGATACCTACTGAGCGTTCATGGACAAAATAGTTAAAATAATTTAAATATGGAAGGTGGAAAAAGTGTAGCCATTAAAGAAAGTAAAGAAACAAATCTATCAAATTCCATTAGCGAACAGAGCAGACCCTGATCAGACGGCTCCTATAGGAGCCGTCTGATCTGGATCTACTCTGTTTGCAACACGTTTATATAGATATAAGGAAAGGGTTAAACATTTACCTGATAGAGACGCCTTTTCAAACCTTTTAATACAAAGTCAACCCTGATCACCTGACTCTTGTAGGAGCCGTCTGATCAGGGTCTGCTACTGTGTGCTGATGAAATAATATATATCTGGTTCTAAAAGTTTCTGCCATGACCAACAAACCATGTACACATATGCCATTATAAGAACTTCAACTAATAAATATTCATCACTATAGGAGCGTTCTGTTTTACTTTTACATTGCTTTAAACAGCCACCTGCCCTAATAACCAACTAATTAACATAATTTAGTCGCCGTTATAGAGAGGTTTTACTGTAGCAGTTAAATGGAGAGAGGATGATAGTATTGCAGGAAGCGTCTCTATGAGCTTGCTGCATGACATTCGCACTGCGTTAAGCAACTACCTGCCTAAACATATTTAAATTCTTCTTTACAACTCCGATTTCGAGCGTTTTACTGTACATGAAACTAGAACTATCATTAAAGGTTGATTGCCAATCCAAGTTTGTGACAACAACTACCCATATTACAGGACCAAAATACTCAAAGTTCAAGTGGAGATAATTCTGTAATGCCTGCCATTAAATGACAAGTATCAATTCAATAATTTTAAAAAATGAAGGAGTTCGCGACACCAACTCCCTATGTTTCATGCCAAAATGACAAAAAATTACCGAATGTTGGGGTGGAGATAATCCTGCAATGGCCAATGTGAAACACATGAAAATTGCGTCTTGCATATCTGCTGTTCGTGGTTATTATTTATACCGAATATAAATTCAATAACTTTAAAACGTCACCAATTCCCATATGTCATGCCAAAACGACAGAAATACTTAAAGTTCAAGGGGAAATAATTCTGCAATGCCGAGCATTAAACACGTGACAATTGCGTCATACACATCTACCATTAATGAGTGCAGCAAAATCTCGAATATTCGAATTTTCTGTATAGAAGAATTTAGACCCTTTTAGGCAGGTGGCTGCTTAATGCATGGTGAAAGTCATGCAGAAAGCTCCTGGAGTGTTCAAATAATCGAAGTTTTACTGTATTATGTATACCAACTATAAACTAAATAACTTTCAAATTGAAGGAGTAGTTTGCGACACCAACTACCCATGGTTCATGCAAAAATGACAAAACAAATCCCTCAAAGTTCAGGGGGGGGGTCATTCTGCAATGGATAGCAGTAAACACATGAAAATTGCGTCTTGCACATCTATCATCCATGGTTATTATGTATATGATTCAGCAACTTTAAAACTGAAAGAGGAATTCGCGACACCAACTATCCATGATCAAATGCAGACGGACGGATGGACGGACCGACCGACTCCCGACTGACCGACCGCCGGACAGGATGATTCCAGTATTCCCACACAAACAAGTTTGCGGGGGTATAGAAATAAGTTCGGCCATGTTTTATGACGAACTACAGTGGTCAATGGATTGAACAATGTTTACAGAGTCTCATATTATATTATGTCTGTACTAAACTAAAGTTATTATGCTATTGTTACTGTTCTTTAAGACAGATTGCAGCTTATTGCAGGGTGAATGTCATGCAGAAATCTCCTAGGGGATTTCTGATTGAATTTCACCCTGCATTAAGCAGCCACCTGCCTAAAAGGTCCTCAATTATTCTTTACTAAAAATCGAGTTCCGTTTCAGTAGTTGCTGAGAAATAGTACGGAAAGAAATATCAACAAGCTAGCAGACAAACGTACCATTGAACGGCCGAAACGGATGTGATAACTCCTATTACATACCTATCCTAAACTAAACGTTTATGGGATATAGCTACAAACAAAATATGATCCATGTTGAAACCTTGCAGTGTACATTACAGACAGTGTCTACAAAGATCAGCTGTCCCCTTTGAAACGCGACCTGTAGTTAGCCTTTACATTGTATTAACCCATTTGCTCCCAGTGGATTCTTCCAAGTTTATATATTGGATTAGTCCATTTTTATCTAAGGGATACCTTGACTAAATTTGTAATTTAGTTTAGTTTTGTTTGTAAATTGAAATTCCTATCAGCAAACAGTGTAGACTCTGATCAGACGCCGCATTATGCGGCGTCTGATCAGAGTCTACACTGTTTGCCTATGTCCCATATATGGGATTGTGGGCACAAATGAGTTAATCCCTTCAGTTCCATGAGACGGATCTGTGATATCATTTGAAAAGAGTTTGGATCCAGATTAGAGGAGATGCCGACGCGGCGTCTCATTATGATCCAGACTGGTCGACATTCTGTTTATCTTGTTATAAAGACATTGAAGAAGCGCCAGCTTTAAGCCTTTAAAGGGGATGTCCCTACATTTGACGCGTTTCATAAACACTTAAAATATACAAAACCCATTTGTTTATATGCTGAAAAGTAGAATATTGCAAAATGCCCCATCCAATTACCGTTTATAATGACAAAACATCCATGTGTTTGATATCGCCGATCCCGGTTTTACTCCCCGATGTTTCAGTTTTATTCGGGTTGGGTTTTAGTTTCGTTTATTTGTATTACAGGGGCACTTTTCGATATAAGTTCAAATTGGGAACCTTCATAATAATGATAGAGCATAACAAATACCAAGTGTTATGATATTATTGAAAATATGCGATCATTGTAGGGACTTCCTCTTTAAAAAACAGACGCAAATGCGTTCAACACACGACAACAATGTTTTCAACAGACGACAATGTGTTCAACAGACGACAACAATGTTTTCAACAGACGAAAATGCGTTCAACAGACGTCAACAATGTTTTCAACAGACGACAATGTGTTCAACACACGACAACAATGTTTTCAACAGGCGACAATGTGCTAAACAGATGACAACAATGTTTTCAATAGATGACAATGTGTTCAACACACACGACAACAATGTTTTCAGCAGAAGACAATGCGTTCAACACAACGACAATGCTGGCAATAAGAAGGGTTAAGCATGTCACTGTTTAGTTTTCCTGTAAGACATCATGGATATTTATAAGCTGAATTTTAATAATGTAAACTTTTCAAGGGACGTTTTTGCTTTAACAAAACATGTACAATCAAATCTATATCATGTCAAATACAAACAGAGCCGATCCTGATCAGACGTCTCCTATAGGAACCGTCTGATCTGGGTTTAATCTGTTTTGCAAATGCATGAATACGAGTTTATATGAGGGAAAGGGTTAAACAAAAAACTGGCTCAAAGTTTTTTTTGTATTGTCCAAACATTGTGTTTTTGCCCCGGGCTCTTTAGTATTGTCTAATAACTATGTGTTATATTGAATGTCAGATGTCTTCAAGATTTATTGTTTTCATTTGGCGACATAATGGCTTATGTTTTCTGTTCGGATTTTTCAGTTAGATACGTAATCGCACAAGTATCGCTGGCTTTTTAAAATGCAAATTTAACCCATTTATAACAGTGTTTCTGAGAGGAACCTGACCGCTTGCTATCATTTTGTACAAACATCGGATTATTACAACAGATATAACAACATATTTCACAATGGAGTCGAAGGGACAGGCGGACAACAAAAGTCGCTTTAAACCTTGTAGAACATTTACATCTCTCATTCCAACAGAAATGCGACACGCCGGTCTTATTAATCATGTTAGTTTCAAATGTCAGATCCTAAACAAAAGACAAAGATACGACAATTCCGTGTCCATTTGAATATTTCCATTAGAACGACTTCGTTGTGTTTTAACCAGTCTTGTCCTGTACGATTGACCGTGCGTGTACTATAATATATACATGTGTACTATCAAACTAGGGATAAATGGTCGGTCATATTTCATGTAAAACGTACCAGCTCAATCGCATACCTTTGATTTAATCCTTCTAACATTTAGTAAGAGTTTTCTGTGTGTCAAACAGTTTAGATCTTGAGTAAACACTGAGATTATCGGCACTCATCTGGATCAAAACTAGTTGCTCAATAATACGCCTTAACCCACCCCAACCCTTCCTGTAGGAGTCGTCTAATCAGGCAATACAGTAAAAACCTCTCTATAACGTCCACTTAATTACATAAATTATTTTGTGTTGAAGGCAGGTGGCCGCTTAAAGCATGGTGAAAGTAAAACAGAACGCTCCTGTAGGAGCGTTCTGTTTTACTTTCACCTTGCTTTAAGCAGCCACCTACCCTAAATACCAACTAATTAACACACATTAGTGGCCGTTATAGAGAGGTTTTACTGTATTTGTTCACTGAATAATACAGATCAAATACTACATTTTCTGTCATACTTCATCTAATCAGTATTCGTGATGTCTATCTATCTGTCTATCTGTCTGTCTGTCTGTCTGTTCGCCAGTCTTATTCAAATTACCCTGACAGCAATCATCACCTTAACTAACAGTCGTTAACCTTTATAAGCAACCGAGTAACCAGAGATACAATAGATACATAGATAGTACCATTAAATGTTATAGCATGACTACTCTTTAGAACCGTCTAGAGGAGACGATTCTAAAGAGTGAGTCATAGCACAGAGATTGGAGGAAAAATAAAGGAATTATTTATGAAAAAATTCAATAGACGCATCTTATCTGGACCTCTTGACCGTACTTTTTGTCTTTTGTCGCCTTCAATCTTCAAAGTGGTCTCTCTTTCATTTCGTGCATTGCAAAGGTAGTCAAAGAGTCGAATCTTACACCGTATTTATAATACTTATGCATAAAAAGCATTCGTTAGTTGATAATAGGGTCACTCTTGTTTATTTATGTCTGCCACGTGACACTACCAGCCATTTAAAGGATGTTTTACCGTCAAATGACAAATGCAAAATTTATTAAAATACCCTTGTTCACATCAATATTGTGCTTGCGTTCGTGTTTTTGTAATCACTAGTTGGGAAGATTGACCACTGATGGACAATAGCTTACAAGCTTATTGAAAAACATGAACTGGACTGATAAGATTTTGATGATATTAGCATCAAAAGACTATGAATTATGGAGTGTTTAAATCTGGATTCAGGGGAAGATTTTGTCATGTTCAATTTATGTTTTATAAATTGAGTTTTAGGAAGAAAGCGGTTGTACACCTGGATATGTGAATGAAATTACTTTATATTAGCTTCATTTCATTTACATTATGGATATATTAAACTTCTAAACAAATCGTGGTGGGTTGGTTATTTTGAGAAAGTGTAGCTGTTCTTCGGTTATACAAATAAATGTTTCTGCAACTCTTTTAACTCATATAGTTTGAATAATACTTGAATAAATCGTCGGCGTCTTATCTTAAAAAATTTGGAGGCATTAATTATAATAAAGATTAAAGACAAAAGAATAACGCCAGTTGTATATGAAATACATGCAGTTTTGACAAAGCAGCTTACAATATACAGTTAAAAACTATCTAAAACGGCTGATTTGTGAATAAACATACATCTATTTAAAGAGAATTTGTTTCTTAGTACAGGACAAACTGATGCAGAAATATTCACCATTCATTAAGTTACCAACTGATTTTAAGACCTCATAGGACTAGACATCTCGATGTCCGAATAAGGCGGTGGAAGACGGGGTTAAGGTAAAGTTAAAACCATACAGAAAGCGGTCTTCTCTCAAGAAGTACCGGTATGACAATGATACCGTTTCAATACTTATGTATAATTAGGGTGCCATTTCGCATTAAGGTATTGCAAGTGTCTTCATTCAACATTGATATTATTTTCAAAATAAATGTATGGCAATGATATTCTTTCAGCATTAATGTATGACAATGGTATTCTTTCAGCATTAATGTATGACAATGGTATCCTTTCGACATCATTTTTTTATGTATGGCAGTGGTATCCTTTCATCATTAATGAATGACAGTGGTATTCTTTCAGCATTAATGTATGACAATGGTATTCTTTCAACATGAATGAATGACAATGGTATCATTACATCATCAAACACTTTTTTGATGACAATGGTATCGGTATTAAAGTTATGGCGATGGTATTATTTCAGCATTAATTGTATGACAGTGGTATCCGTTCAGCATGGTATTCTTTCAGAGATCAAACAATCCCCCCCTGTATGACAATGGTGTCATTTTATTAATGTATGGCAGTAGTATCATTCCAGCATTAGTGTATGACAACAGTATTCTTTCAGTATTAGCGTGTGGCAATAGTATCCTTTCAATATAAATGCAATGCATGACAAGGTTTTCTTTCAACATTGATGTATGACAATTAGTTTCTTTCAATAACAATATATGACAGGCATATCAGCGCTTTTGAACGCACATATCCTGTGTGAAAAGAGCGCTATATAAATGTGGTATAATAATAATATCATTTCTATAGTAATATATGACAAGCGTATCATTTCTACAGTAATATATGACAAGGGTAATTCTTCAACAATAATGTATGAGAATGGTATTTCATGAATATTAACGTATTACAATGGCATTCTGTGAACATTGATACATTAGAATGGTTTTCTCTAAACACTATTATTATACTGCAAAGTAAAATCCTTGATTTTGATTGGTCAATTAGCCATGTATAAAGAGTTGTGTATCCCTCAAACTTCTGATTATAATTATACGGAGTCATCAGCAACAATGGAATCCCCCGTAGAGGACATCGCTTCATTGCTACAACAAAAAATGGCCGACCGGCTTCACTTCGTCGTTTCGATCCAAACAACCGCTCTCAAACGAAATAACAAGGGTTTGGGGCAGAACAAAGAAATCCATTCAGAAATATTTCTGTAATAGTTGTTGTATACATAACAATGTAAATGAACCCGATACGTGGCGAATGTCTTATTCTGCTCTGATGTTGTAAATGTTGTCAAAGTGCTTGTGCACGTACCGATTAGCCCCCAACCCCATCCTATATATGGACAATCCCAATCAATTCGATTAAGATTTTATTTATGCACATGTACAGTACATGCACCTCTAAATTACAGAATATCCGCTCCTTCCAACGCCTATTTTTTTAATATTATAAAACCGTCATTTTGACATCATCCAAATGATGCTGGAATTGCGCCATTCCCTCAATTAAGTTTAACCGTTCTCATGCTGAAATATAGTGTCTGCTTAATCTCTGATCTGAAGAAAGTTTAACTAACGTCTAATTCTTCCAATCCTATGAAAAACTAACGCACTTTCTATCCACGAATGTATAATAAGCAGGTTATTACACGGTGAACTAGTGTCGCAGAGTGATATAAGCCCTTGCCTTACAGTATGAGGCCCCTGGGGGAAGCAAAGCGACGCCTACATGAACAACGCTAATTAACAGTTACAAATATCAACCTTTGCAGTATAATAAAATCGTTATACAGATCATTGGTGGGGTATCTGACTGTATTCCCTGCTGAGGAAAATACATGTAGCTCTCGCCTAACGGCTCGGGCAACATGATTTTCTTCAGCAGGGATTAAAAAGTCAGATACCCCGCCAATGATCTGTATAACTAATAATGTATTATACGGGTATTCGTTGAACAGTAATGTATGATAAAGATTTCAATATAAATGTATGACAATGGTATTCTTTCAACATTAATGTACGACACGGATACATTTTCAACATAGATAAATGACAATGGCATTCATTTAAAGTAAATATATGGCAAGAGTATTATTTCAGTATACGAGCGACAAGGATACATTTTCAACATGGATATATGACAATGGCATTCATTTAAAGTTAATGTATGGCAAGAGTATTATTTCATTATACGGGCGTATTCTTTCAACACTAATGTTTGACAAAGGTTTTGTTTTCAACATTAATGTATGACAATGTCATTCTCTAAACATTAATGTATGCCAATGGTATTCTCTAAACATTAATGTGTGACAAGCGCTTTCTTTCAACAGAGGTGTATCGCAAGGTTATTCTTTATATATAAATGCCTGACAAGGGTATTCTTCCAACTTTAATGTTAGACAATGATCTCCTATAATATTAATGTATGACAAGGATACCGTTTAATGTATGATAAGAGCCTCCTATAACTTGTCTCAAGCGGGTGCCGTCTGCAAATAACTGAAATACTGTTGGTCGGACGTAAAATCCAACTCACTCACTCACTCCTATACATATTAATGTCTACTAAGGATATCCCTTCAATATGTTTGACAAGAGCATAATAATTTATTTTTTAAACTCTGACGTATGACATGGGTATTATTCTATAATTATTATTACAAAACAATGGTGTTATTTCAACATTAACGTATGACCAGAGTACGCTTTCAACATCAATGTATGGCATGTATATCAGTTCAACCTTAATGTGTGATAACGGTATTCCTGTTTAATGTATAGCAATGGTATCCCTTCAGCATTAATGTGTGACAAGGGTAGTCTGTTAACATTAATGTATGACAAGAGTAGTATTTTCACCATTATTGGGTGACAAAGGTATTATTAACATAACTGTATGACAAGTTTATCCTTTGAACATTAATGTATGGCAGGGATAATCCTTAAACAATAATGTATGACAGTGGTATCCTTGGAACAATTCTGTATGACAAAGGTATTATTTCAACATTAATATATGAGAGGGGTATTCTTGCAACAGTGTTGCATGACAAGGGAATCCTTTTAACACTAATGTATGACAAAAGTATTCTTTTAACATTAATGTTTCACAATGGCATCCTTCGAAACTTAATATATGGCAAGGGTATTTTTTCAACATTAATGTATGACAGGTATAGCCTTTAATCCATGACCTCATAGGCAATTTTTAGACCCAGTCTCATCGAATAAACCTTCCGAAAAGGAGCATTAACGAGAGAAAAGGAAACGTTTAGAATTATATAGTTCTGAAACTATTGTGATAAATAGAGCATTTGCTCCTATGTACACGTATGACACGTGTATTATTTCAACTATAAATTATGACAAGTGTATCCTTTCAATATTGATCTATGACAAGTATAGCTTTTTACATTAATGTATGACAAGGGTATTCCTCAACATTAATGCGTGTCAATAGTATGTTTTCACGAAATTGTGTTCTTCCAACATCCAAAAAGCAAATAAACAGAATCAGTATACCAAACAGGTTATTCAGTGCAATCGGCTGGATTCAAACTATTTTCAAATACCATTAAGAATTCCCTCATACTGGGCTCCAACAAATTATAGAAAGTTAAATTCCCTGATCTTTTTTCTGACTTTACCCTGAAATGTCTAATTTCCAATTTCCCTAACCATAATACGAAAATAACGAAAACAGCGAAGCAGACAAGGGACGCATAACACTCTTTCAGTTTCCTCTTATACCCATAGCACGTATAGTGGTATACATACTTAATTGACCAGCAGCTTTTTTGCATATTTTAGTAACCTGAGTGTTAATATTGAGAAGACTATCTATCTCCACACCTAAAAGTTTCACATTTTCTTCAAACTCAATAAATACATTAGTTAATTTAAATTCTTTCAGTTTACCTTTTGTTTTCTTTCCAACAGAAATAACTTGGAATTTGTCTGGGTTTACTTGCATCTGATTATCTCTAAACCAGTCAATCAAAATTTTACTTTCGGTTTCAAGGGTAGCTTGGAGTTCGATAGTATTTGAACTGCTATATGAGATAGTGTTTTCATCAGCGTAGTTGTACAAATTGGATTTATCAATGAAGAAGTAGATAGCATTCATGAAAATGTTAAATATTAGCGGTCCTAAAATAGATCCTTGTGGTACATTCTTAGTTATGTCGATTCACGAACTGTTAACTTGTCCAAGTTTCACGCATTGTTTTCTACATGGCAGATAATTTTGAATTAAACAGCATGCGTTTTCATACAAACCATAAGCTTTCAGTTTGATAATGATGAGGGCATGTGGCAAACGGTCAAATGCATTTGATAGGTCCATGAGAATGGCTGCCACGTGCTCATTGTTTTCGAGGGCTATTTTCCGATCTTCAACTAAACGTAGACGTGTTGTCTGACATCCATACTTAGGCCTAAGCGTAGAAGTGTTGGCTGACATCCATACTTAGGCCTAAACGTAGAAGTGTTGACTCACATCCATACTTAGGCCTAAAAGCAGATAGAAACGTATTAAACATTTCTTCAAAGTGACTTAAAAGCTGCTCCCTTATGACTTTCTCAAACAGTTTAGAGGCAGATGAAAGTATACTAACAGGGCGATAGTTTTTCATGGTAAAAGGGTCATCTTTTTTAAAAAGTTGAGTTGCCTGTGCCTTTTTAAGGTATACTGGAAAGGAATGTGTGTCCAAAATTTTGTTCATGATTCTAGATATGGGGCCACAAATTACACTTGCCGAACACTTCAAGATTTTATAAAAAGGTGGTGTGTTGTCGTTGTCAGTTGCCTTTTTGGATTCAGACTTTCCAAATGTTTTAACATATGCGAGTTTTCATTGTGTTTAAAATTGAACTCATTTACATCAGAGCAATTCTGTTTAATTTGCGCAATGCTAGGATGGTCTACATTTGCATTGGTTGATGAATTAATTCCTATATTTTTAGCTATGTTCACGTAGAAATTGTTCACACAATTCCTTTTTGTCAGATACAAGTTTCTCATCATGCTTTAAAATTATATCATTGGTGAATTTTGAAGTTGACTTTTGAGACAAAAAGGGTTTAATAGCCAAAAATCTTTTGATTTAGGTCCACCACCACGTCTCTCCAACAAATAAACTTTGATGGACACACGTTTAAGTTTAGTCTTCATATTTTTGAGTTGTCTGTATATTTGCCAGTTTCTTGACTTGCTCAATTAGAATGAAGAAACTACATTTAGCCTTTTTCTATTCCTCATCCAAACCGTTTCCTCAACCCACGACTTCTGATTCAAAATATCCCTGATATTTCCCTGACTTTTGCCAAAACATCAAATTTCCCTGACTAAATAGAAAATTCCCTGACTTTTCCCTGACCGTGGGAACCCTGTAATAGGGTGTAGTTACAACTAATTTATGGATAATAAATTAATTAAAAAATAATAATGCTATAGTGATATTAATGATTATGATAATTGGAAAGAGCCTACTAGATGTTGTTTCACATGGGCACGATAGAAAAACCGGCAGTTCGTTCTCAGACTGACTTATAAATATCCACAGACATGTTAGCATGAATCCCACAGTCTTCTGTTCTGGTAGAGCTTACGGCCAGTTTATCGAAC
Organism: Azorinus chamasolen; assembly: GCA_963576725.1. Lineage (NCBI taxonomy): Eukaryota > Metazoa > Mollusca > Bivalvia > Cardiida > Solecurtidae > Azorinus > Azorinus chamasolen. The sequence goes on from OY755249.1 coordinate 29,337,737, forward strand.
ATAGAAAAACAAACAAAAACTTCAAATATTGGTAAACGTATAGGAACCAAGCAAACGTCAAAACTTATTGTTAAATTCAAGCAATAGAAACACTTAAGCGTCATTGCAAGAACTCGTTCTACTGCAGTGACGAAAATATCAATCGGCATTGAGCCATTACAATTCTCTGTATTTTGTCCATTCCTTGATAACTATATGATTACTCTGGATCAAACTGTTTGCATGGGTTGCTGATAAGCAGCATAAGGAAGATATAGTAACTATGGAAACATTGTTCCATGATTTGTTTCTGGTAAAGACGTTTTGCTTTTTGTTTGGTGTGCGTACGTGCATACGTACGTTCTGTCATGTGCGTGTTTGTGTGTTTTATGGTTGTTTCTTTAATAAAATAATGTGAACAGTCGCTGGGATATCTGCAGATAATCTTTGTTTCTTACGAAAATGAAATATTACCTAAGAAATGTAACAATAATATCTTCAGAGAGAACAAATATTTCCTTCGTTTTATGTGTCAAGAATAATAAATGAGAAACAGGCTAGTTTTGTAATTTAATGCTATATTATGTTTGAAATGGTTTCAGTGACGATTTAATTACAGACAGAGAATTTAACATTAACAGCCGCTGAATAAATTAATATAGTCGCAATCATTTCGTTGGCTTTGTTTTCGAATTATTTTTAGGTAGCATTGCTTTTGAAAAGTAAGGTTGGAATGAATGAATGAATGGTGTTTTACGGCCCATCGACACTGATGGTCATATAGAGCCGAATAAATGATGTAAATAAAGCTATATGAAAAGTTGGTTGGTGATGTCCAGCCAATTGTGAACTTTACTACATAGCCGTCTATTATTACAGTCAGTGGATGCGTATATCACAGATCGGAATAGACAATGACATAAATAAACCAGCTTGTCGCAGGACAGCAAAGCTCGCCTATTGTCGACCTTGTCTACAAAGATGAAGTCCAAAATATTTTTTTCTATTTTAACTGCATTACATCAATGTTAAACCTACTGGCAAACTCTGTTCCAAATACCAGCTACCTATAGCAAGTATGTCATGTTGTATTAGTGCATCTTAACACTTACCCCAAAACTTTAAATTTGAGATTTCAGCCCAAAAAGCCAAGTCCAAAACAGGTGAAATTTTGACTAAAAATCAATTTTATTTTAAATTTTAACTACACCACATCAATGTTCAACACACCAGCTTCCTAGTGCAAATATTTCATGTAGTATTAATGCATTTCAACACTTACCCCAAAACTTTAACCTTGAGATTCCAGCCCAAAAAGCTAAGTCCAAAGCAGGTGAATGTTTTGACTAAAATTCAATTTTGTTTTAAGTTTTAACTACACTACATCAATGTTCAACACACCTGGAACCTCCATTTCAAATATCAGCTTCCTAGAGCAAATATTTGATGTAGAATTAGCGCATTTCAACACTTACCCCAAAACTTTAACCAAAAGCCGACGCCGACACCGGGGTGATTCCATAAGCCCCCTATTCTTCGAATAGGCGAGCTAAAAATACAATGAAACATATAAATCATTTGTATCCTAATTATCCTAATTATTCGGACACCACATATCCCATTTCCTTTGTTTGTTAACCCTTTACTCCATGACTCGAATATTCATACTGACATTATGACTATTAATTAGCAGAACGTGTACAATCATATCTACAGTTGAACTTCGATATATCGAACTCGGATAACTCGAACTTCGGGATAACTCGAACTATAAGTTCGGTCCTCCCAAAATTTACAATACAGAATTGTTCTAAAATGTATCACTATACATATCCAGAAACACAGGAGCTGCAGCTGCAGGAGCTTTCAGCATTACTTTCGACCACCATTAAGCTTCGAATTTGAGATATTGGTCAGATTAGAAATCGGATGACTCGAACCACTGATATCTCGAACTAATTTGTATGGTCCCTTGAAGTTCGAGTTATCAAAGTCAACTGTATATTATTTCATAATCAGATAGAGCAGGTCTGGATCCGACGGTTCCTACTTGAGTCGTCGGACCTGGGTCTACTGGGTTAGCCAATGCATAGAAAGACGCATTTATGGGATAAACGGTTAACCTTTAGCCTGCTGAGAAAAAAATAGTTTTGCCATTATTTTCACCTACAGTAAAACCTCTCTATAACGACCACTAAATTACATCGTGTATTTTGTGTTAAATGCAGGTGGGTGCTTAAAGCAAGGTGAAAGTAAAACAGAACGCTACTATAGGAGCGTTTTGTTTTACTTTCACCTTGTTTTAAGCAGCCACCTGCCCTAATATACCAACTAATTAACACAAATTAGTGCCCATTATAGAGAGGTTTTACTGTACTACATTTTCAAAATTCAAGGTATAATGAATTTGACTACCAAAAGGCAATCAGGGTGTCAAACAGTTTGGATCCTGATGAGACGCCGAGTTACTCGGCGTCTCATCTGGATCAAAACTGTTTGCATAGGTATTCACTTATCAGCCCATAGCAGGCAAAAGGTTAATTAAAGTCAACATATCAGTTTGACTGCATTATGATAACTGTACATTAAACTGATAAGAATAGCAATCTGCGAATACTCTGATGAAACTGCTACACCATTGTGAGAGTTGTGATCCAGTGGTTGGACGTTATACTTGGGATCGAAGGGTCCCCGGTTCGAATCCTGCCATCGGACTATCAGAATTTTTCTGAGCAAAAAATGCATCCTACGTTTGCTCCTCTCCACCCAGGTGTATAAATGGGTACCTGTGAGGGAAATAAACAAATGTGCCGTGGCTGCCTTGGGCGCCGAATGTTAATGGCCGACTTATAACCCAGTGATCAGGGGGTAAATTGTGAAGTCGGGAGAATATGTACATTGTATATAGTTCCAGACTATAAACCTCACCTTTACCTTTGATTTTAGTCTTCACTACTTGCTTATCTTCACCCCTAACCCTTTACTACATGAATAGTTATGACGTTATGAATATTAATTAGATTATGAATATTAATTAGATTATATTCAAAATGGCTTATGGGCGCATGGCATTTTGGCTCAGACAGAAACTGTAGAAATAGATCTATAGCAATTTATACCATAAGCAAATAGAGCAGATCCTGATCAGACGGCTCCTATAGGAGCCATCTGATCTGGGTCTACTCTGTTTGCAAAGCTGTAGCAAGGCGTATTTATGGAGTTAAGATTTAATACCGTGTCAGCAGCCATAATCCATTCTGTACTACCGATGCCTTTTTGCGCCTCTGTAAAACACACTTTTTGAAACCATTCTGGTAATAGATCTGGGTCTACTCTGTTTGCAAATGCGTGAAAACACGTTTATATGAGGGAAAGGGTTAAACATATAATTAGTGTCAAACAGTTTGGATCCCGATGAGACGCGAGCCTGTATTCAAAGGTCATCACAGTTTCGCCCATATCGGGGAAAGAGTTAACCCTTTCCTTCATATTCACGTATGTTCACGCATCTGCAAACAGAGTAGACCCAGAGCAGACGGCTCTTATAGGATCAGGGTCTGCTCTGTTTGCTTATGGAATTTGAAAGATCTGTTTATTTACTTTCTATAAAGTCTACAATGTTCCATCTTCCATATTCTATTCTGTTTTGTGCATGGCTATTCAGTACGTATTGACATTTTGGAATAAACAGAACAGGGAAAGGGTTAAGTACCTTTGATACAGAACCATTCAAAGAACATTCCTGCCAAGTATCGTCAACTCCCGTGCAGTGACTGCAGGGAAGATGTTTATATGAAAAGTTGACGGACAGACGGACGGACAACGGGTAAATGCCAGACGACGAATGGCGGCGAGGGAGTCAAAATAGCTCCCCATAAGCAAAAGCTAAATGTAAACAAAACGAAAGAAAAATACAGCAGATGACAAAATTTGCGGCCGACCATGGTGGCATCGATAAGAATTCTTTTTGTCGCTTCAGATATTATGTTTCATTCTGATTTATGACTAAGTTGGACTCGAAAATTCATAAACACTTAAATTGCAAACAGTTTTGAACTTTGGCCGAGCGTAACACGCCACGTAATGGTCGTCTGCGAAAGGTTTCGTTTGCTGCAATTTTCAAAGCAAAACTTGTCAAATTCTCTTCAAATTCAGCGAAGACCGGTCTTTTAGAAAAGAATAATATATATCTCTTTAGACAGGTGGTTGCTTAATACAGGATGCAATTCGTGTAGAAAGCTCCTTTGGGAGCTTTCTGTAGGACTTGTTCACCCTGCATTAAGCTGTCACCTGTCTTACGAGCTGGTTTTGATGCTTATTTTAACGTCCGGTTTAAACCATTTCCTCATATTGACGACTTTTGACGACTCTGTAAAAGTCACTTTTTGAAACCATTTTACAGATGCATAGAAAGGCGTATTTATGGCGAAAAGGGTTAATCTAAACTTGCTGTTGCGTAGGTAATCAACAATTCACCGCGAATCTATATAATTTAAATCTTAGTCAAAGTCTAAACTATTTATCCAATCGCGTTCGATGAATCATAAAGGGAACCAACTCGGTTCACTCAAAAATCTTTTTAAGCTGCGGTTATTTCCCTTCTATCAGCAGTGGCTTTTTCGTAGAATGCTGAACACACAGTATTCAACCATCAGTGTTTAACCCATTACCTCATAGGCTATTTTTAGATACAACCTTTTTTAATAAATATACCAAAAAGGAGCATTAACTAGAGAAAGGGAATATTTTAGACGTGTTTTCTGATCTGGGTCAACCTTGTTTGTAATACAGTAAAACCTCTCTATAACGGCCACTAATTACATCAAGTATTTGTTTGTTAAAAGCAGGTGGCTGTTTAAAGCAAGGTAAAAGTAAAACATCTAACGCTCCAGTAGGAGCGTTCTGTATTACTTTCACCTAGCTTTGAACAGCCACCTGCCCTAAATACCAATTAATTAACACAATTTAGTAGCCGTTATAGAGAGGTTTTACTGTACATTAATTGAAAATATCACGTATAACAGATTTTGCTGTGACATTGACAGTTACAACTAGGGTTTAGAGGGATTTATTATATATTTTTTTGTTATTGGCTCCTGATCTGGGTCTAATTTGTTTGCAAGGTGTGAAAAGCATTTGTATAAAGGAAATGGTTGCTATCAATATAATATCGACTTGTTTTGCTCCACTTTCAGCATAAGCCACATTTCTTCAACTATTTTGCCAGAAATGATAGCGTGACGAACAAACGATTTGGACGAGTGTTAATGGTGAAAACCACAGGGGACCGTCACAATGAAGTATGAACCTCAACAGACAAAAAATGTATGAACACTAGATATATAGACTATATACCTAGTGTTCATACATTTTTTTCTGTTGAGGTTCATACTTCATTGTGACGGTCCCCTGTGGTGAAAACATATTGAGTCTGCATTATGCTCTCACATATGATAAACTCAGAGCTAACTCAATGGTGACACATATGTGACGGATTATCCAACATATACATGTACATCCATATCAACATGGTTGAATACAAACAAATGATCTCGTGAAATGTCGATACGGCAAAAGACAAAGAGTAAGTACATGTACTGGTGAAAGACTTGCCAAAACTTGAAACATTCGCCAGTGATGAAAGTTTTGAAAGACCTACATATTGATGAAACACCGATTCTCCTTCTAGCCGATATAAAATTATAGAAAACAAAAGGCGTTGCAGTATAATCTGTCTTAAGCGGCCATCAAAGAGGTATAATTATGTGTATGTAAGGTAAGTGGTAGCTTAATGTAGGTAAAACGTAATGCAGAAAGCTCCTATAGGCGTTTCTCCATTACTTTTGCCCTTTATTAACCCATTACCTCATAGGCTATTTTTAGATCCAACCACTTTGAATAACTCTACCAAAGAGGAGCATTAACTAAGAAAAGGAATTTTTTAGAAATTTGTAGTTTGAAACCATTGTGATAAAAAGAGCATTTGCTCCTATAGGAGCAAATGCTCTATTTATCACAATGGTTTCACAAAGTGACTTTTACAGAGTCGTCAATATGAGGGAATGGGTTAAGCAACTGCCTGTTTTTTACGACCACTGTGTTCAATAAATGAATGACCGCTTAAGACAGGTCCTACTGTATTTTGCAAAGTTAAACTTTTCTAGAAATACAGTTAAACTTCGATATCTCGAACTCGGATAACTCGAATTTCTGGGCAATTCGAACTATAAGTTCGGTCCTTCCAAAATTAGCAATATGAAATTCCTCTAAAATGTATCACTACACATATCTAGAAACACGTGTGACAGCTTAATGCAGGTCTAAAGTACTTTAAACCTGCATTAAGCGGTGAAAAATTGAGATATTGTTCATAGAACTGTTTAATCTGTTCATAGAAGATAGCTAGACCAAACATTTTATATTAAAGTCCTAGAATGCCATGTTCAACCCTTCATATAAACGCTTTTTCGCGCATCTACAAACAGAGTTGATCCAGACCATGCGGCTACTATAGGAGCCGTCTAATCAGGGTCTGCTCTGTTTGCTAATGGAATTTGATATATATGTTTCTTTAGTTTCTAAAATGGCTACAATGTTCCGCCTTACATATTTCATTGTAACTACTTTGTCTATGAATATTCAGTAGGTATTGGAATTTGTTATACAGTAAAATCTCTCCGTTACGACCACTAAATTACATCAAGTAGTTTGTGTTAACGGCAGGTGGTCGCTTAAAGGAGCGTTCTGTTTTACCTTCACCTTGCGTTAAGCAGCCACCTGCCCTAAATACCAACTAATTAACACAATGTAGCGGTCGTTATAAAGAGGAGGTTTTACTGTACCTATAGAACAAGGAAAGGGTTAACTGCAAATCCATGTGTAAATGGCGTGCTGCTTTATGGATGCAGCCAAATGACGGTCGCTAGAGTATTCCGTGTATAAAAGGCAAAATGGCACGACAAGAGATCGCCAAACAAGCGATCGTCTTCGTGTTACAGCTCGACATGAGGGTACCATTTTACTAACGAACTTACGCTTGCTCTATTTGCTTAAGATATACATGTAGATCTAATATACAAATGATTATACAGTTTCTGTAGTGTCTAAAGCTTGCTGTATCCATTTACTATCATAACAATTTTATTAGACTAATCGTATTACAACAATGTAACTAATCATTCTCTCCTAGGCTATTTTTAGACCCAACCTCTTTGAATAAATCTACCGAAAAGGAGCATTAACTATAGAAAAGGAGAGTTTTAGAATTGTGTTTTCTTGAAACAATTTGTTAAATAGAGCATTTGCTCCTATGGAACAAATGCTCTATTTTTCACAATGGTTTCAAAATGTGATTTTTTATAGAGGCGCAAAAATGTGTCACTAGGGGGTAATGTGTTAATAATCCTGAGGTCATTATTTCTTAAAAATGAATATTCAAAGAGTAACAGGTTAAGTTACAAATTATCGTTTTATTAACTTTTTTTGCCATTTGCCATTAAATGCAGCACACTTGTTTTATAGAATTGGAAAATAAAATCACACACAAAATGAGGACATTTCAAGTTCTTTGCTTCATTTTATTCATAACAATATTGCATCTAAAGAAAATAAAAATGGAACATAGCAAGGTGTAAAAAGTCCATGTATGCTGAGAAACAATGATAAAAAAATACAATCATGGTGTACTCTATATGTACAGTAAAACCTCTCTAAAACGACCTATTGACCCCTTTACTATTGAATATTCATGTAAAAAATAATGACATCATGAATATTTATTAACATACTTTTATAATGCAAAATGTTCAAGGAACATTTATGCTTTGACAAAAACTGTAGAATCATATCTACATCATGTCAAAAGCAAAAAGAGCAGACCCTGATCAGACAGCTCTTATAGGAGCTATCTGATCTGGGTCTTCTGTGTTTGCAAATGTGTGAAAATGCGTTTCTAAGAAGGAAAGGACATAGATGTTTTAAAAGCAGGTAGATGCTCGATGTAAGATGAAAGTAGTGCAGAAAGCTCTCCTTGCATTAAGCTACCACCTGCCTTTTAGAATCAGATTTATACTTTTGTTGATCATTTTAGAGGAGGTTTTACTGTAGCTCCATACTAAAAACATGAACTGGAAACATAGCTCAGACAAATGTACATTCAATGCATTTCTATCAAATTTAAGAGTAAACACTTTACATCCTACGCTCACCCTTAAAATTTCAAAGGTAAGTCATGTTTTGGTTCAAATATATCAGACTTGAAAACAAAAATCTGAAAATACTTAAAAAATTAAAAAGAAAAACTTGCGGTTGAAACAAAGTTCCAAAGGGCCTGATGAACATAATGTCAATATTAACCCTGTAGGCGCCAAATTTCTAATTGTCGTCTGCAATCCAATTTTGTTAAAAAATTCGGTACAATAAGGAAATGAGATAAATAAATGCAAATTTCAAAGGAATAAAGCACAGATATAACAAAAAGACAAAAAGTGAAGTCCCTGATTAGACGCCGCCTTGCAAAAGGCGGGTCTAATCTGGGACTGCACTATTTGTCTTGGTGCAATTATGCAACATTGGCGGTGAAAGGGTTAATCTCTTCACTGCCACAAAGACATGTCTGTGATAATTTATATGCAAACAGTTTGGATCCAAATGAGATGCCGAGTAAGGTGTCATCTCATCATGATGCAACCTGTTTGACACTTTGTTTATCTTCTTATAAACAAATTGGAGAAACTCCAATTCTAAAATTTGATGCAGACGAAAAGGTGTTCAGCCGACAATGATACTGGCACTGGAAGGGCTAACCCATTCTCTCATAGAATGTTTTTAGACCCAACCTCTTTGAACAAAATGTACTAAAAAGGAGCATTTACAAGAGAAAAGAAAAATTTAGAATTGTGTAGTTTTTAAACCATTGTGATGAATCCAGCATTTGATTCTATGAAGCAAATGCTCTAATCTTCACAATGGTTTTAAAAGGTGACTTTTATGGAGGTGTCAAAAGGCGTCAATATATGGGAATGGGTTTTTATCCCCAATATAGGGAAATGGGCATTTAACAAATGCTCTATTTATCACAATGGTTTCAAGAATTGAAGAATACTACACAATTCTAACACTTTCCTTTTCTCTAGTAAATGCTTCTTTGGGTAGATTTATTCAAAGAGGTTGCGTCTAAAAATAGCCTATGAGGTAATTGGATAAAGTTAGGGTCTTTGAAATATGACCAATGAGTTAGCATATGAGAGTATGGCCGCTGGTATGATCCATCATGCCTGTAGTATGGTCAAAACTAAAGAAGCTCCGCAAAAAAAATAAAACAACAGCTATAGCAAAACCATAACCTTTTACATCATGAATATTCATGATAGAAATAATATATGTATAAATATCAATTAACTTATTTTTTAAAATGGCATACAAACAATAAAACGTTTAACAGTAATCGTAGTATCAGATCTATAGTATTTCACAGCCAATCAGTGCCAACCCTGATCAGACGGCTCACGCAGGAGTTACCTGATCTGGGTCTATTTAGTTTGCAAAGGCTTTGAAAGGCATATCTATGGCGTTATGAATATCTATGTAATAAAATTAATGATTTAAAATCATATTATGGCACATGAAACAGAAGATATTTTGCCATGGCAGGCAGTGAAGAATCAGATATCTACATCATCTAAACCAAATGAGTAACCCCTAATCAGACTGCTCAAACAGCAATTTGTTTGATCTTTGTCTTCTCTGTTTGCAAATGCAGAAATTGACTGATTCAACATGAACTATGGTTGTTAACCAAAAATAAATCATATCTCGCTAACAACGACTAAAGTCTCATCAGAATCCAAGCTGTTTGACACTCACCAGAATCCAAGCTGTTTGACACTCAGTCAATGGTTTCTCAACAGCTTGATTGAATCAGAAGAACAGTCAAACCTCTCTATAACGTCCACTAAATTACAGCAATTATTTTGTGTTAAAGGCAGGTGGCTACTTAAAGCAAGGTGAAAGTAAAACAGAACGCTCCTATAGGAGCGTTCCGTTTTACTTTCACCTTGCTTTAAGCTGCCACCTGCCCTAAACACCAACTAATTAACACAATTTAGTGGCCGTTATAGAGCTTAAATCTGCAGAGCTAAAATCTGCAGTATTTACATTTGAATCATAACCAAACCTGGACATGCTCAAATAACAGTTATGGTAACTGAAGCTTCAAAAAAATCAGTACAATACAGACTAAAGTAGACCTGTAAGCCAAAGTCTCTTTATTCATATGCATAATTGAGTAATGTTTCCTTACCAGATTGCATCCCTTGTGATGAACAAGTATGGGAAATTTGATAAGGGTAGCTGAACTGTTGCCAAAACTCTGACAAAACATCAAAATTTATGCACAAACAATGCCACAATGACAATACCTCCACACATTTTGTTCAAAACTAAGACAAGCTAAAATTCAAATCAAACACGGTATAAATAGCACTTTCATAAAATTAATTTTTGGCAGACAACAAGCTATTGCAAACTAAATATATAAAAAGCACAACTATCAACACAATAACAAACAGCTTAATCAGCATAAACACACAAATCATCGCCCAGGACATCATGGAAAAAAGGGGAACAAGGTAATTTGCACATCAGTCAACTTCTGGGACAACTGAGAGCCAGACCTGCCATCAAGTCTGCGACACAGGCCAGGTACTGCGGCTAACCAGAAATAGAAGTACAGTAAAATCTCGATTATTCAAATTTTTTGTATAGAAGAATTTAGACCATTTTACGCAGGTGGCTGCTTTATGCAATAATTGCAAGGTGAAAGTCATCCAGAAAGCTCCTAGAGGAGCTTTCTGCATGACTTTCACCCATGCATTAAGCAGCCACCTGTCTTAAAGATCGATAATGATACATATTTTAGTGTTCGAATAATCGAGATTTTACTGAAATTTGTTCTCTTTATCTGTATTAAACTTTGTCAGGCTACTCATTAATATTAAAATCTACAGAAACTTTCTGCATAACTTTCATCCTGCATAAACCCTTAAGAACATGAATATTCATATAAGAAATAATGATATCAAGCAGATTGATATGATCAATTTTTATGATAGGACATGGACACAGGAATTTTTGGCCATGGCAGAAACTGAAGAAGAATATTTATATCATAAGCAAACAGAGCAGACCCAGATCAAGACATCTACTGTAGGAGCCATCTGATCTTGGACTACCCTCTTTGCAAAGGCGTAGAAAGGTATATTTATGGAGTAATGGGTTAAGCTACAAGTTCGGATTTATATTCTTTTTTAGGTGGTCACTATAGATAGATTTTACTGTATTTCTCCTATAAAGTAATATACATAATATGTCTAACAGTAACAGTAATTAACCCTTTCTCTCATATAAACATGTTTTCAGGCATTTGCAAACAGAGAGTCATAGGAGCCATCTGATCAGGGTCTGCTCTGTTTGCTAATGGAATTGTCTGATCTGGATCTGCTCTGTTTACAAAAGCATATAAAGGCATATATTTGTGGAGTAAAGGGTTAAAGATTTTCATTTGAACTCAACTGCTCCAAACAAACTCCATGTGTAACATAATGCATGTATGCTAGTAAACAGACTAGATTTAGATCTATTATAATGATCACAAGTGTACAGATTTTTTCCTCCATAAAAGTTAACAAGCTCACAATAATCTTACTTATATCAATTTCAGAGATCCAGATACATGTAATATGCCTGCATTTTACCTGTAGCCTGCTGAGCAAATTATTTTTACAGAATTTTTCATCTACTACATTTCCAAAAATCAAGCTATAATCAAATTTTCTATAAAACTGCAATCAAGGTGTCAAACAGTTTGGATCCTGATGAGACGCCGAGTTACTCGGCGTCTCATCTGGATCCAAACTGTTTGCAAAGGATTTCACCTATCTGCCCATAACAGGCTAAAGGTTAAACACCTATCCGCCCGCAGCAGGCTAAAGGTTAAACATTTTTAAAAATAGCTCCACCCAGAAATGATGATTTCAGTATTTTGGTATGCAAGTTTATCTGTACCTATGATGATAGAGATATATCAGAAAGATTCTGGTGTCCATTTAGGAGCTATCTAATCTGGTGTGCTGTGTTTGCTTATTGAAATATATACTAGATCTCATGTTAGTTTCTGCCATGGCAAAAAATTCCTGCGTTTATCTACCATTATGAAATTCCACTAATTAACCCATTCCTCCATAAATACGCCTTTCTACACCTCTGTAAAAATCACCTACTGAAACCATTGAGATAAATAGAGCATTTGCTCCTATAGGAGCAAATGCTCTATGTATCACAATGGTTTCAAGAAGTGGTTATTACAGAGGCGTAGAAAAGCGTATATATGAAGGAAAGGGTTAAGTTTGTCTGACCATATATATAGTGTAATTACAGAACTGAAATTGGTCATATTGTACCATATCTTAGCTATAAACAAAAGCCACTGAAAATAGCACTTGCCACTTACTTCATTCTATTCAAAGTTGGGTTTTTTATATACTTCACCTACTGAAAAAATTCAAGAACTTTAGTGAGCAAGCTCTCATACCCCACACCACCACACTGTCAGGTGAAAAAGTGGTTCCCCATGACAGATTCCTCTGAAAATCGAACTTATCAAAGTTTTCATTCCTAACAATTCTTAAAGCAAATTTGAGAAAAACTGGTACAGAAATGGAAGTGCTAGATGAACAACAATGTAATATGACACCCGGACGACTGATGGGCGGGTAAAAAACTATATACCCTGTGCAACTTTGTTGCGTGGGGCATAATGACAGTCACAAAATGGAAACACAGCGAGTATGCAGTCTTCATTGTCCAGAAATGTAGCTGATCTTCTACAGTAGCTGCCTAAGGCAATGAATAATTTCATCTCTAAAACATACATCTGCAAATAAAATGTCTAATCATTACAAGAATTCTGTTTTACATGAAACATCAAACATATACAATCCACAGCCACAAATGTATACATGTACAAGCATAAGTTTTACATGATTATTCATGTTCAACATAATAATTATGAATATTCATTCATAAGTTTATTAACCCTTTCCTTCATATAAATGCTTTTTCACACATTTGCAAACAGGGTAGAACCAGATCAGACGGCTCCTCTAGGAGCCGTCTGATCAGGTTCTGCTCTGTTAGCTCATGAAATAATATAGATATGATTCTACAGTTTCTACTATTGGCCAAAACCTTTCCTGTGTACATGTGCCATTATAGAAAAATAATCTACAGTAGAACCTCTCTAATGCGACCACTTTATGAATAAACATGAGTGTCTTTATAAGCAGGTGGTTGCTTAATGCAGGACAAAAGTAATGCAGAAAGCTCCTCTATATTACTTTTGTCCTGCATTAAGCTACCACCTGCATATAGCACCCAGAATTATACCTCTCTTAGGTGGTCGCATTAGCGGGGTTTACCTGTAATTGATGTTCATGCTGTCATACATGATGCATACAAAATTAATTGACAGTTCCCGCCAATTGTGGTACGCTAGACCAGTTATAGATCAACCGAGTTTTGAAACAATGACATACATATCGTCTGTACAATATTATAAACCTATTATATCAACATGTGCACACATGTATATGAGATTTCTGTCCTAATATAAACTAATCCCATAAAAACAGATGTCAAAACTTATTCATTTTGCTAAACAGTTTTACCAAGTGCTTTGTTTGCTTATAGAATGTCTTCGATCTGATTCTGTACTATTGCCATAGCTATGTATTCCCTTGTTTTATATATTAACCCTTTCCCTGTTCTATATTTAGGCCAAATTTTAAAACCTACTGAATATTCATTAACAAAATATTTAGAAAGAAATATGGTAGGTGGAATATTGTAGACATTTTAGAAAGTAAAGGAACATATCTATCAAATTCTTTTAGCAAACAGAGCAAACCCTGATCAGACGGCTCCTCTAGGAGCCGTCTGATCTGGGTCTACTCTGTTTGCAAATGCTTGAAAACACGTTTGTATGAGGAAAAGGGTTAACAGGATAAAATACATGTAATATATAGTTAACCCTTTCCTTCATGTAAATGCCTTTTCACGTCTTTGCAAACAAAGTAGTAGACCCAAATCCTGTACGAGCCGTCTGATCAGGGTCTGCTCTGTTTGCATATGACATGGCCATAAAATTCAGCTAATAAATATTCATAGTGTTATTATTTCTAACATTAACATTGAACAGGTAGATAGTGAATGTTCATATAGGGCTGATCCTGCCATGAAGATGCATGGATTAAAGGGTTAACTCTTTCCTCCATGAAAATTCATGTAAGAAATAATGCCATCATGAATATAAGTTTGATTAATTGTTACAATAGGTCGAATAGGACATTGACACATGCATTTTGGCCATGGCAAAAAACGTACAATCATATATCCAATATTTCATAAGCAAACAGAGCAGGAGCTCCTTTAGGAGACATCTGATCTGGGTCTACTCTGTTTACAAAGGCGTAGAAAAGCCTATTTATGGAGTAAAGGTTTAACAGAAAGCAGTGAGTTTCATTACCTTGAACTCAGATAACTCAAACTTCGAAAAAAATCAAAATGAAAGTTTGGTCCTTCCAAAATTTACAATAGAGAATTATTCTAAAATTTATCACTAGTTCACAATACATATGTAGAAATACATGTGACAGCTAAATGTAGGTCAAAAGTAATACTGATAGCTCCTATAGGAGCTTTCAACATTACTTTAGACCTACATTAACCCATTCCTCCATAAATACGCCTTTCTACGCCTCTGTAAAAGTCACTCATTGAAACCATTGTGATAAATAGAGCATTTGCTCCTGAGGAGCAAATGCTCTATTTATCACAATGGTTTCAGAACTACACAATTCTAAAACTTTCCTTTTCTCTAGTTAATGCTCCTTTTTGGTAGATTTATTCGAAGAAGTTGTATCTAAAAATAGCCTATGAGGGAATGGGTTAAGCTGTGAACTTGAGATAAGAAGTTAGATGACTCAAACTTCTGTTATCTGGAAGTAATTTGTATCCACTTGCACTTGATCGAAAAAGACTAGTTTATTTATAGCCACTAGTACATTAACCCTTTCATCCATAAATACGCCTTTCTACCCCTCTGTAAAAGTCACCTGTTGAAACCATTGTGATAAATAGAGCATTTGCTCCTATAGGAGCAAATGCTCTTTTTATCACAATGGTTTCAAACTACAAAATTCTAAAGTTTTCCTTTTTGCTAGTTTATGCTCCTTTTCGGTAGATGTATTCAAATAGGTTAGATC
Organism: Azorinus chamasolen; assembly: GCA_963576725.1. NCBI lineage: Eukaryota > Metazoa > Mollusca > Bivalvia > Cardiida > Solecurtidae > Azorinus > Azorinus chamasolen. The sequence goes on from OY755249.1 coordinate 29,353,036, forward strand.
TAAAATTAGCCTATGAGGGAATGGGTTAAGCTGTGAACTTGAGACAAGAAGTCGGATGACTCAAACTCCTGCTATCTGGAAGTAATTTGCGTCCACTGGCACTTGATCGAAAAAGACTATAGTTTATTTATAGCAACTAGTTCATTAACCCATTCCTCCATAAATACGCCTTTCTACACCTCTGTAAAAGTCACTTTTTTAAAACCATTGTGATAAATAGAGCATTTGCTCCTGAGGAGCAAATGTTCTATTTATCACAATGGTTTCAGAACTACAGAATTCTAAAATTTTCCTTTGCTTTAGTTAATGCTCCTTTTTGGTAGATTCATTCAAAGAGGTTGGATCTAAAAATATCCTATGAGGGAATGGGTTGAGCTGTGAACTTGAGATAAGAAGTCGGATGACTCAAACTTCTGTTATCTGGAAGTAATTTGTGACTGATACTGATACTGGAAGTTCAGCTGTATGTATTGATTACTGTGACTAGCTCCAAACCGCTGTAGTTATTTCCAAAGTTTGGGCAAATTTTCATAATTCATTACACACAGATTGGTTTCAGATGAGAGCATTTACAAAATAGTACAGCCCTAGAGGACATTAACCCTTTCCGCCATAAATACGCCTCTGTAAAAGTCACTATTTGAAACCATTGTGATAAATAGAGCATTTGCTCCTATAGGAGCAAATCCTCTATTTATCACAATGGTTTCAAACTACAAAATATTCTAAAATTTTACTTTTCTCTAGTAAATGCTCCTTTTAGGTAGAGTCATTCAAAGAGGTTGGGTCAAAAAATAGCCTATGGAGGAAAGGGTTAAGGACCTGCGTCTGATCATTATTTCTCCTTTGTCAAATAGTGAAGACCTCTAACTTTCTCCACCAAACCATTAGCTGTGACTACTCATTATATAACCCTTTCCTTGTTCTATATTTAGTCCAAATTTCAATCCCCTAAAGAATATTCATAAACAAAACATTTATAATGAAATATGGAAAGTGGTACATTGTAGCCATTTTAGAAATCAAAGAAAACAGATTTATCAAATTCCATTCGCAAACAGAGCAGACCCTGATCAGACGAGCCGGCTCCTCTGTCTGATCTGGGTCTTCTCTGTATGCAAATGCATGAAAATGTGTTTATATGAAGGCAAGGGATAATTGTCTCATAGCGACACTTCACATAAGTAGTCACGACCAAGATTCAGTGAAGAAGCCAAGAAAAAAATATTGTTCCACACAGAGACACAAATAAGATGCGTAACTTTAAAACAAATCAAGAATAGCTCCTTCTTTTCTTCTAGATGATTCTAAAGACTGGTTACAGCACAGGGTTCAGTGGAGAAATTATGCATTTTGTATTTGAATGCGCACACTTATCTGTTGCTATGGATTCAAGATAATTAGTTTACACTAGACCTCAAACTGACTGCAAATTCGATGATATGCAAATACTATTTTTACTGTGGTACCATATGCATGAAAGCTATGACAATATCCTATGTAGAGATATCTAGAACCAAAGCTATAGAAAATACAGAAGTGACATACTGATCTATCTAGACTCCTCATCTCTCGGCCAATCCCTATCATGCTAGTACTTTTTAGTTCTCAAGTTTTTGATTGGTCAGATTTGAGCCTTTGGCTCAAATCTGACCAATCAAAAGCTTGAGAACAAACTAAGACTCAACTAAAAAAGCTTTATAAGCATGGACCCAGAACAGATAATGATGCGTACTCAAATTATAAAATCTTCATTTCTCCACCCAAACCTATGTTGTGACCATGCCTTAGAATCGTCTCTTCCAGACGATTCTAAAGAATGGTCATAACATAGGGTTTGGTGGAGAAATAAAGAAGTAATTCTTGAAAATGTTTTTTTAATTTACATATCTTATCTGGACCTCTGTATTCTAATTAGCACAAGCAAGATAGAGTTTAGAGTGGAACTAGAGAAAATATACTGACACCTTAACCCTTTCCTCCATGAATATTCACGTAAGAAATAATGACATCATGAATATTAATTAAATTTATTTCTTATAATAGCGAATGGACACACTTATTTTTAGTCATGGCAGAAACTGTATACATGTAATCATATCTTTAATATATCATAAAGCAAACAGAGAAGATCCTGATCAGACGACTCCTATAGGAGCTGTCTGATCTGGGGCTACTGTGTTTGCAAAGGCGTAGAAAAGCGTATTTATGGAGTAAAGGGTTAAACCTTTTATTTCATGAATATTCATATCCATTTTGAATATTGATTAAACTGTGCACTTTTTAACCTTTTACTACATGAATATTTATGTAAGAAATGATGACATCATGAATATTAATTAGCTGAAATTTCAAAATGGCATATTAATTAATACATGAATCTCTGTCAAAAGAGAAACTGTAGAATCTATATCATAATTATACCTATATCATACCATAAGCAAACAGAGCATCTCAACTGGGTGCACTCTCTTTGTAAAGGCACTGACAGGCGTATTTATGGAGTAAAGGGCAAACAGAGCATACCCTGATCAGACGGCTCCTAGAGGAGCTGTCTGATCTGGGTCTTCTCTGTTTGCAAATGTGTGAAAACACGTTTATATGAGGGAAAGGGTTAAGAAACAGTTTAAAGCTAAACTGTGCAAACTTTTACTTTTGACAACTATGTTATTCAGGTGTGAATTACTGATTACAACCCACCAAAATTCAGCATTTAAAACTTTCCCTGTTCTATAATTAGTCAAAATTTCAATACCTACTGAATATTTATGGACAAAACCCTTACATTGAAATACTGAAGATGGAACATTGTAGCCATTTTAGAAAGTAAAGAAATATATCTTTCAAATTCCATTAGCAAACAGAGCAGACCCTGATCAGACAGCTCCTAGAGGAGCAGAAATATTTCTTGAAAAGCTTACACTATAAATATTTACGATGTCATTATTTCTTACATAAACAGTGAACAGGGAAAGCGTTAACCCATTCCCTCATAGGCTATTTTTAGACCCAATCTCTTTGAATACATCTACTGAAAAGGAGCAATTACTAGAGAAAGGAAAATGTTAGAACTGTGTAGTATTGAAACCATCGTGATAAAAAGAGATTCTGCTCCTATGGAGCAAGTGATCTACTTATCACAATGGTTTCAAAAAGTGACTTTTACAGAGGTGTCAAAAGGTGTCAAGAATGGCTTAAGAGTCAAGTGCACTGATTCTTTTCAGTGTCAGTATAATTTACCCAGATTTCATAAATACACTTGTCTCTCATCTGCAGCTCTGCAAAACCCATTAACCCATTCCTGCATAGGCTATTTTTAGACCCAACCTCTGATTAAATCAACCAAAAAGGAGCATTTACTAGAGGAAAGAAATTTTCAGAACTGTGTAGTTTTGAAACCATTGTGATAAATAGAGCATTTGCTCCCGAGGAGCAAATGCTCTATTTATCGCAATGGTTTCACAAAGTGACTTTTACTGAAGCGTCAAAAGGCATCAATACGGGGGAATTAGTTAAAACTGACTTTGAGAAAATCTCCCTGCATTATCTGAGAAGGCAGGGTTGAATACATGTGGTCTGCTGACTTTATTCTGGGATTCTTGCTCTGGGTAGTGATGTGTAATATGAGATGGCGCCTCTGACCGGATCGATAAATGCTGAGCTGACTGTTGGGACACAAGGGTACTGGACCTTGATGGCAACTGTTGGGACACCAAGGGACTCGATCTGTCCCCTACACCTTGACTTGTTTGTTGCAGAAGTCTTGTCTGGTGAAACAGCTGAAGGGAAGGGAGATCAGAGCTGCTTGGTGTACTGGACTGAATTAATTCCCTTGATTGTGGTGTGAAATTCTGTAATTCCTGTTGATTCTGAATTTGTGACAGCTCTCTATGTGAGTAAGCTGATGAAACCACCTCTTCCCCAGATGCTACCTGTTCTAAGTGAGTCACCTCTTCAATAGGAGTTGACCTATCAGTAACCATAGTAACCCTATCTGTAACCATAGTTCTCATTTTCTGGTGAGCTACTGTAGACTCGGGAGGGTTATGATATCTCTCAGTTAATGACGACACTGGACTACTCTGATATGACACAGACAATGGAGCTCCTGCACTAGCAGAACTGCCATCTTTAACACTAGTATGGCCAAATAATAAAGGGTTCGCTGTAAGAGCTAATCTAGATTTTGTTCTGACTTGACTAGGAAGCCCATCAGCTTCAGCGTCTGAAAAGTTTAATATGAAGGTGTCGCTAGTTTCTGACACTGCTGTAAATGCTGGACTTGCTTCACTCGTTACACCTGCCGTTGACTTTTTTCTCTTCTTTGCTCTTGGCGGTGACATGGTTTGCATCAAATTTCCCTCTCCTTCTGGCCTGACATTTGAGTGAAGCTGAATTAAAAATATAAAAAACAAGTTAATGTTGTATTGCTAGGCAATAAATGAGTCCCACACCGGATTAAAAAAAAACCTCTTCCGACCCACACATCCATGGTATAGTTGACGATGGTATATACATGACCAACCTGAATGGTATTTTTAAAAATCATAAGAAAAACACTATAAAAAGGGGGGATAACTCCAAAAATATTGATGCTAGAGTTATGGCCAGGGGATAAAATTCACTCATCCGCTCGTCCTGCATGTAATTTTCTATTCTTGTCTATATTGCAGAACTAGTGAGTATTTTGCATTGCCTTTTTTGTCTATATTGCAGGACGAGTAAAATAAAAAAACTGAAAATGTTTGTGCCGTGTATGGCCCTTATGCATGACACTTCCTCTCATCATGTATGTTCCATATGTGAAAAGGCATTTATATGAGGGAAAGGGTTAAGTAAACATATTATAAGTACCGGTACATGTATATTGTACAAAAGTATAAAAGTAACTTATCTCTAATATATGTGAAGATGGTGCGAAAATATTTTTTGGAGAATTTGACCCATGTTTGACAGGCGCGGCACTGTCGAATCTGTCAAAAAATGAAATTTCTTCAATCATGGCAAGTCATAAATCGTTGGAAAGGATTTGTCGAGACGAGTTGAAATCTGGTTTCAAATTTAAAAAAGGTGTGAAATTGATCGAGTTATCACCTTTCAAAGGTGTGAAAACCTTCAGTTGGGCTCTTAAAAAATGGTGACATAAAAAGTCCAGATTATATCAAAATTTACTTAAAAGTAACTTATCTCCAATATATGTGAAGATGGTGTGAAAATATTTTTTGGAGAATTTGAAGAGTTATTGAGCGGAAACCATTTCAGAAGTTAAGGTCATAGTGACCTTGACCTTTGACCTAGTGACCTCAAAAACAATAGGGGTCATCTAGTGGTCATGACCAACCACCATAGCAAGTTTGAAGGGCCTAAGCCAAACCCTTGAGCAGTTATTGATCAGAAACCATTTCACTAGTTAAGGTCATGGTTACCTTGACCTTTGACCTAGTGACCTCAAAAACAATAGGAGTCATTTAGTGGTCATGACCAACCACAACAGCAAGTTTGAAGATCCTAAGCCAAACCCTTGAGCAGTTATTGATTGGAAACCATTTCACCAGTTAAGGTCATAGTGACCTTGACCTTTGACCTAGTGACCTCCAAAACAATAGCGGTCATCTAGTGGTCATGACCGACCATTACAACATGTTTGAAGATCCTAAGACAAACCTTTGAGCAGTTATTGAATGGAAAGTATTTCACCAGTTAAGGTCATGGTGACCTTGACCTTTGACCTAGTGACCTCAAAAACATTATGGGTCATATAGTGGTCATGACCAACAACCACAGCAAGTTTGAAGATTCTATGTCAAGCCGTTATCAGTTATTGGAAACCATCGATCTACCAAGCGACCGACAGATCGACATGTGCAAAGCAATATACCCCCATTTTTTGAAAAGGGAGTATAAAAATATGTTAGCGTGAGCAGAAACAATTCTGAGAAGTGGCTTTTCGTTTATCTGACGAGAAATAAGTATACATAATAAACTAAATGAGACTAATCATGTAAGATTTTAAATAGAAACTAGTTTTCTTGCTTCTCTCTAAAAGTCTTCAAAACTGCCATCCATGCAAATTTAAAATGTCATTAGTTTTCGCGAATATCAAATGTCATAAGTTTTTCACAAATTTCGATATTTAATACTATCATATTATTATATACAAACTATAAGGGGGCAAATGTCCCTCATATACATATTACCAGGGGAGGGGCTGATGTCCGCATATCACAAAAAGACAAGGGGGCGAATGTCCGCCCATCAAGAAATTGGTGGACAAAAGTCTGGGGGCTGATGTTCGTTTACCGGCTGGACCGGTTGGGATTTGAAAATTTCAATAGCCCTGGTTGCTTAAGACAGGTCCTACTGTAGCAACAACAATGGTTTTGGTGGAGAAAGTACATACACTTTTCTATCTCTTTGCTAACAGTGTAGACCAAGATATCAGAGCAACAGATAAAGATGCGTACTCAAATACAAAAATCGTCCTTTCTCCACCAAACCCTATGTTGTGACCACTCTTTAGAATCGTCTCGCAGAGACGATTCTAAAGAGTGGTCACAACATAGGGTTAGGGGGAGAAATAAAAAAAGTTATTCTTGAAAATAGTTTAATTCAAGCATCTTATCTGGACCTCTGGTAAATGCTCCTTTTTGGTAGATTTGTTCAAAGAGGTTGGATCTAAAAATAGCCTATGAGGTAATGGATCTAAAAATAGCCTGGGTAGGAATGGGTCAATATGGATCATACCACATCAGCTGTATCAGTACCTTCATTATATGAGTCTGGAGACTGTTGTGATTAGCATAGCTTCTATCGCAGACCTCACACCTGTACTGCCGTGACACATCACGTCGCACATGTTCCTCATGGTTCTTTTGATGGTGATTCAGATTGGATAATTGTGCAAAGGCTCTCCCACATCCTTCGATGGTACATTTGTAGGGCCTTTCACCTGCAGAAAATAATTGACCGCTCTAAACTACCCCAAGTACCTGTATTTGGATGCCCAATCTCCCCTCCCCACTGATTTGTAAGCTGAATATTTCAGTTTCACATTGTTTGTATTTTCATGCATGTGCAAACAGAGTAGATCCAGATCAGATGGCTCCTATAGTCTGCTCTGCATGCTAACGGAATTTGACAAATTCACTTCTTTAGTTACCAAAATGGCTACAATGTTCAATCTCCCATATTTCATAATAACTATTTTGTCCATGAATATTCAGTAGGTATTGAAATTTGGAAAAATTACAGAACAGGGAAAGGGTTAATCAATTAGGTACACTGAAACACTGCAGCAAATTGTGTAGACCCTGACCACAGTGCTCTATAAGGAGTATTTGACTATGTTTGTCTGTCTGAATACTTTAACCCTTTCCTCCATAGATACGCCTTTCTACGCCTCTGTAAAAATCACCTATTGAAACCATTGTGATAAATTCAGCATTTGCTCCGTTCGGCCGCCGTACATCACCATTTCAATAACAGGATTTTCCCTGGAAAACCCGGTAAAAATTGCAGCCTCGGATTTACTGAGTCTGTTCATGAACAATTATCAAAAAGTGAAACATTACTCACACCCCCTAGCACCAGCTTAACCCTTTCACTGCCAATATTGCGAAAATGCACCACGACAAATAGTGCAGTCTGACGCCGCCTGATCTGGCACTTCACTTTTTGTCTCAAACTCGATTTCTATATCTGTGCTTTATTCATTTCAAATATGCATGTATTTGTCTTATTTCTTTATTTTACCAAAGGATTTAACAAAATTGGATTGTAGACGACAATTAGAAATTTGGCGCCAAAAGGGTTAAGCGGTATCCAATTTTCATAACTATAAACTATGAATATTCATAAAGTTAATGATTAAAAGTCTCACCTGTATGTACTCGTATATGCTGGTTTAAATGGCAGATCTGTTTAAATGCTTTCTCACAATACGAACATACATGTTTACGGATACCATTATGCACCAACTCGTGTTGTGTCAGCTGGGGCTTGTTCCTAAACGCCTTTCCACAAGTTAGGCAAATATGAGTCTTATCTGATTGCACAGGCCTTGTCATTCCCTCTGACAACATCCCAGACGTCTCAGTCTGAGTAAAGTCTAATGATTGGGAAGAAGAACCAACTTGCGAGGCTTGACTGACCTCAGCATACATCGTTTCAGCGCCACAACTGGTTACCTCAGAACTGCCATACTGTTGCTGCCCATCTGGTGCAGGACTGACTTCTTTGCCTGCACCACCATAGAAAACATGTTGCTGCTGACTATGTTGGGACTGCATATCTGGTTCTGTTTTTATTTCACTGGTTGTTACCACACCATGCTGTATTGCACCAAGTTGACTCTGTGATATAACTATCTCACTGCCTTTCCTTATTTCAGATTCGTAGAAAATACTGTTGGACTGGTGTGGTGTACAGTCTGGTATGCTTGGCTGTACCTGCTGCCGAGGGTAGGTGCTGGAAACCGTCTGCATCTGCCCAGACTCCATGGTGACCTTAGCCTTTCAAACAGTATCTGAAAGTATACAGTTATGAATTTTATAATAAACTGACAAATTTTAATGACTCTTTTAAACGTTTCCCTGTTGAATATTTCCATAAGAAATAACGACCTTACAAATATTAACTAAATATATTTGTTAACCCTTTCCCTCATATAGCCTTTCCAAGCATCTGCAAACAGTGCAGACCCAGATCAGACAGCTCCTATAGGAGATGTCAGATCAGGGTTCAGGGTATGCTCTGTTTGCTAAAGGAATTTGAAAGATCGGTTTCTTTTCTTTCTAAAATGTCTACAATGTTTCACCTTCCATATAGCATTTTAACTTTTTTGTTCATGAATTCAGTAGGTATTGAAATTTGAAATAAACATAGAACAGGGGAAGGGTGAACAGCATTCTTAACAAAGGATTTTTTACCGTGGCAGAAACTGAAAAATATATCTGCATGTATATCATTCCATAAGCAAAGGGAGCAGATCCAAATCAGATGGCTCCCAAAGAAACCATCTGATCTGTTTCTACACCGATCACAAAGGCGTGAAAAAGTGTTTTTGAGAGAAAGGGTTAAACAAAATTAAATTTGCTTGCAGAAGAAGGGTATTTTTAAGTAATATTTAAATAAGAAGGGTATTTTGTAATTCTCTCAGGATGTAGTTTATCTGTATCAATACTTGTACAGCCTGGCTTTTATGGCAATGCCGTACAGAGCATTTGACTAGGAATCTCGTGGTCAAGAGTTTAATCCCCACACCCGACAGGCATATTTTCTCTAAGAGAAACACTGGTCACACAACACATTAGAAAAAAATATGGAGAATAAGAGATTGCTGACCAGTATGCATCTTATCCATAGACCTGGGTCCATGCTTTTATAGCTTTTTAGTTGAGTCTGAGTTTGTTCTCAAGCTTTTGATTGGCCTTTTGGCTCAAATCTGACCAATCAAAAACTTAAGAACGATAAGCATGGCTACTGGGTTTGAAAACATTTATCAATCTTTAATTCTGTTAGGCAACATGCAAATAATTCATTCAACCCTTTACTCCACGAATAGTAGAATATTCATGTAAGAAATAATGACATCATGAATATTAATAAGATTCATTTTTATAATGTCACACAGACACAGGATTTATATATACAGATAATCTGATACACGCATATCTCCGTTGACAGCTTCATTTCCCCACCCACTACTAGTGGCACTAGTCGGCTCCTGTTTTTACTTTAAAAGCAGGAGTATCTTCATTTAATCATTCGATCTTTACATTTTACTATATCGTATAAAACAAAACTAACAATGTGATAGGTAGCTCTATGCATTCCAAAGGTGCATTTTAATAAAAAACATGAAAAATGCAGTCAACATGACTGAATCCATTTTTTGTAAACATTTTATCGGTGTAACCATAATTTTCACAATCGCATAAAAAGTACACCTGAGTTTGTTGTCCGTTTGAACCATACAGAGGGATTCTTGATTTCGGAGGCATCCATTATTAACATTCTTACTTTCCTCATCTTCATTTTCAATCCTTTTATTCTTCATTTCCTTTTCCCTTCTTCTTGACGTCCTTCCCCACATTGTTGTTATTCCCTATTCATAAGATTTTTAATTAAATACAACTTAACTTTTGATAAGTAGACAAAAAATCTAAATTTAATTTCTCAAATTTTCCACTTACTGCATGTATCACAAAGCTTCTTATCAAGCATTCATTCACCCATCCAGTCATTAATTCATCAATTCGTCAGTCAGTCAGTCAGTCCGTCATTAATTAATTAACCAATTCATTCATTCATTCATTCATTCATTCATTCATTCATTCATTCATTCATTCATTCATTCATTCATTCATTCATTCATTCATTCATTCATTCATTCATTCGTTCGTTCGTTCGTTCATTCATTCATCCATCCATCCACCCATTCATTCATTCATCCATTCATTCATTCATTCATTCATCCATCCATCCATCCATTCACCCATCCATCCATCCATCCATCCATCCATCCATCCATCCATCCATCCATCCATCCATCCATCCATCCATCCATCCATCCATCCACCCATTCATTCATTCATTCATTCACTCATTCATTCATTCATTCATTCATTCATTCATTCATTCATTCATTCATCCATTCATTCATTCAGTTCGTTCTTTCATAAGATATGGACATATATTGTTTTTACCATGGCGAAACCGGAGCTTTAATACTTCACCAGTAATTAAAATAGGTAGACCCAGATCAGACGACTGAAATAAAAGCCGTCTATATCTGGGTCTATTTTGTTTGAAAAGCGTATGTATACACTAATGGGTTAACCCATCCCCTGTTCTATGTCTATTTCAAATTTCAATACCTACTGTATAGTCAAGGACAAAATAATTCTAATGAAATATGGAAGGTGAAACATAATAGCAATTTTAGAAAGTAAAGAAATATTTCAAATTCCACTAGCAAACAGTGCAGACCCTGATCAGACGGCTCCTATAGAAGCCGTCTGATCTGGCAAATGCGTGACAGAAAACTATAAATAAAGATATTTTCTGCATAAGCGGAAAAAAGTGCTTACTGTTTAACCCATTCCCTCATAGACGACTTTTGACGCCTCTGCAAAAGTCACCTGTTGAAACCATATAGGAGCAAATGCTCTATTTATCACAATGGTTTCAAACTACAAAATTCTAATGTTGTCCTTTTCTCTTGTTAATGCTCCTTTTCGGTAGATTTATATAAAGAGGTTGTGTCTAAAAATAGACTATGATGTAATGGGTTAACACTAATAGTCAACCCGATTATTACATCACAGAGACGCGTTTTGACCCCTTTGCAGAGTAGACACTGGAGGAGCCGTCTGATAATGGTCTGCTTTGTTTGCCTATGTAACTATATTGATCCGATTCTACAGTTTCTGCCCAGGTCAAAAAGTCACGTGTTCATATATTATTATACAAATTCAGTTCATAAATATTCATGATGTCAATATTTTCTTACATGAATATTCATGGGGCAAATGGTTTAGCGAATTAAGTAAGAGCAATAAGCACCATTACGTACAGTAAGTATAACATAAAACTTGGTTTTACTTAACTGGCCGACAAACCGAGAATGGTACAGTTGAACTTCGATATCTCGAACTCGAATAAGTTGAATTTCGGGATAACTCAATGTTAAAGTTTGGTCCTTACAACAATTATAATACAAATTTGTTCTAAAGTATGTCACTACCCATGTGTAGAAAAACATGGGCCATTTCGAAAGGAATGTTGACCCATTAACCCCATGCTGTGTATTTTTAGTGCTAGCTCTCTGGCATCTAAAGGCGGGCTACTATCACAGAGGATCAAGGTATACTTGCATAACGTTATCTCTTATGGCCATTGACCCTGACTGGACACTGCAGGAGCACTCCAGGGAATCATTAATCAGCACAGCTGGACACTGTGTATTAGGGAGGGGGACTTATGAAGGAGCTTTGAGATGCCTTTAATGCAGATCTAAAGTAATGCTAAAAGCCCCTACAGGAGCTTTCAGCATTACTTTAGACCTGCATTGAGCTGTGAACTTGAGAAATTGTCCAGATTAGAAATAGGATGACTCGAACTTCTGTTATCTGAAATTTGTATGACCCCTCGCAGTTCGAGATATCGAAATTCGACTATACTTATTTGATTGTTCGAATTATCGAGTATTAACGGTAGATCAGTATGAACAATGGTCGAAAGAGCGTGCCATATAAATATTGTATAACATCTTTCCAATAGGTCATATGATAAGTAGTCCCGGATGTATAAAAGCACACAAGTCTAAACGTGCCATTGTTAATTGTTTCAAGTGCCTTGGTAGGATGGTGTTCTTTACGGGATTTACTTCAACTGTCTTCTGTTCCATATTCTTCTTTTTCTGCAAAGAGAGGACGGGACTAGACAGACGTTTGCATGACGACGTGAAGAGCACCGCAGAAGCACTGGTCAGAAAGGTCGAGTCGGTACAAAATAAGCGCGATGTTCCATATATACCGCCCCTGGCCTGGGAGAAAAGGAAAGGAATGTGGGAAAGTGACGTAAAATTTTATTTCCATGGGCACGAGGACTTGTTTTTATTGCGAGATGTATTCGCCGTGTATGATAATAATATGTTCGCCACTGCGTGGATCACCTCGTGTCTACTGGAGGCGTACAGATACGGGAACATCACCAAACCGTCCGAGAATATGATACAAGCAGCTGTGACGTCGATACAACAGTACCACAATAAGAACGTGCCATACAACAACTCGCTTATGACGTTCTGGCCACAAGTGTATAATGAAACGACCAAGACTTGGATTAGTTTTCCAAAGAATATTCACCATCTCTTTGATCTGGCAAAGTCAATCGATTTTTCGCTGATTGAGAAACTTTTGGAAGAGCTTGGGTTTGGAGACATTGCACAAATCATAAAATTTCTGACAGGATTTGAGTAAGTGATACTTCGCTTTGCCTTTGTAAACGTTTTATCTGAGGAATGTTTCATGAAAGAAATAATGTCTATGAATATTAATAAGCTGAAGTTTCATAATGCCATAAGAAAACAGTATCCAGTAAAACCCCGCTAATGCGACCACCTAAAACAGGTATAATTCTGGGTGCTAGATGCAGGTGGTAGCTTAATGCAGGACACAAGTAATGCAGAAAGCTCCTCTAGAGGAGCTTTCTGCATTACTTTTGCCCTGCATTAAGCAATCACCTGCTTAAGAAGACTCCCGTGTTTATTCATTAAGTGGTCGTATTAGAGTGATTCTACTGTATATTGGTCATGTCAAAAACTGAAGAACCCGATCTATGATACAGTAGCCTAGCACATGTCCTAAGCGGCCATTCGGTTATTGAGGATAGGCGTCCTATTTAAAAGCAGGTGGTTGCTTAATGCAGGGCAAAAGTAATGCAGAAATCTCCTATAGGACCTTTTGGACATGTATTAAGCTAGCATCTGACCCATGGTCGGACCACTTTTTAACCCTTTCCTCCATAAATACGCCTTTCTACGCCTCTGTAATAACCACTTCTTGAAACCATTGTGATAAATAGAGCATTTGCTCCTATAGGAGCAAATGCTCTATTTATCACAATGGTTTCAAACTACAAAATTCTAAAAATAAAATCCTTTTCTCTAGTAAATGCTCCTTTTGGGTAGATTCATTCAAAGAGGTTGGGTCTAAAACAGCTTATGGAGAAAAGGGTTAAAGAGATACAACTGCATTCTATAAGAAACAAGACGAATACTGATGCAAGGCATTGGATCGCCGGGAAATTTGTGTACAAGGAAGGTTTTTAATAAGGAACTGTTTTGTTAAGACAATTGAAATACAACATTTCATTAAAAACTTAACGAAATATGTAGCCTCTAGAGTGTAATGACGTAGTGACCTAGTTTCGAACCCGACATGATCCATATTTGAACTTGACCAAGATTGCATGTGGACAAACATTCTGATAAAATTTCAGTAAGATCTGATAACATTTGTAGCCACTTGATGTGGTATCTCAACGGACAACAGACGAGGGACATCCAACTATCCTAAAAGCTCAGCATGAGCACGTCGTGCTCTGTTGAGTTAAAAAAAATGAGGATAAATCAAAGACCTATATATACTATGGCATGCTGATAAAGAACTCTGTTGCAAACTGTAACAAGTAAATACCTGGTAAAACTATTATGACATATGCATTGTTGGAAGTATCACATGAAACTTGACACAAATATCTAGGGCGGTCATTGATTGGTTCAGAGGCATATTGACGATACCAAAACGTAAGAGGATAAAAAATTTATCCCGTCTCTACAGCCGCTAATGACGTAATAAAGGGGTAGCATTTTAAAACTAAGTTTATATGTACAGTAGAGGTTTATTTGTATAGTAGGTGTAGGAATTTCTTCTTACAACAGGAACTATTTTTAATTTTTCTACAAATTTGTTTTATAAGTTGAAAGAAAAAACACTTAATATGGATAATTATCATTAACTATCCCAGTAAAAACCCAAACCGTCATTAAAAAAAAATAGAAAGGAAAAAGAGAGAAAAAAAAGTTTCGTCAGCGGTGAGAATCGAACCAGGGCTGACTGCACCATAGGCGACCGTGGTAACCACTACGCTATCAGGCCAGACATACTTCAAGGGAAATTGAAGATGTATATAAAGTTATCATGCTACTATATTGACGACTTTTTTAAATAAAAATAAATAAAACAATAAAACTTCATTAAAACATTTATCACTCTCATGATAATTTAATCAATAAATTTGATAAATTTCTTTTTAAACATCGTATGAAGGTTTTTACATCACATATTTCACTACATCAATAATGCAGATAGAAACTATTCTCTGCCACGCTCTCATGAGCCAATTCATTTGGTTCTCCTCACCGATCTACGCTGAATAGACCTTGTAAAACTTGTCGCTACCCCTCCTACATGGGTAAATACTTTTCAACATTCCATTAGTGATCGCCGCTCATGCGGCGATCAACAAAGCAGACTGATCAGACGGCTCCGGTCTGATATGGGTCTGCCCTGTTTGCAAAGGTGTCAAAAGATGTCTCTATGGTGTAGTATTTGATATTGACGATATATTCTGCGCACGCGAAATTACTCAGAAGGATAAAGCACTTGCAAAATGTGTTAACTCTTGGCGCCAAATTTAAAAGAGTCGTCTGCAATAATAATTTCATATTAAATATAATTCTAAACTAAATAAGAAAGGTATATTAGTAAAACATTTGTTTTTAAAAACCTGTATGCTTGGGCTAAAATAATACAGAAAACAGCGGCATCTGACCTGGGACTGCACTGTTTTCAATGGTGCCTACAGGCGACATTGGCGCCGAAAGAATTAAAGATTAAACCTTTTCACTCACTATGTCTATATTATTTTATATCTCTTCTACTGTGTCTCAAGGGACATGTTTCTACAGGCATTCAAAATCCCGCCTGATTTCGACGACAGCTTCGTGAACATCGGTATGGGTAGTCTCCTGTCCGAGTTGCAGTTAGACTTCCCGGCCTCCCACTCCCAGTGGCAGTCGCAAAACACAAACGTGACCTCTGTGTTCGATGCCCTGAAGAAGTACGCCTACCGCCCGATGGCCGACGACCTGGCCGTAAACACGATTGACACAAGGACCTACTTCTACGCTAGACACTTCTTAGAAGAAGCCAAGGCCAAGGGAGAGGACATAGCTTTAGTCCCAACTTGGGTAACACATGGGAGTTCGAGAACTCTGTTTTAACCCTTTACCTGATTGAAGTGACCTTTGGCGCCTTTGTAAACAGCGTAAACCCAGATCAGACAACTCAACTGCAAGCTACCTGGGTCCATGCTTATAAAACTTTTAGTTGAGTCTAAGTTCGTTCTCTAGCTTTTGATTGGTCAGATTTGAGTTCCCAAGCTTTTGATTGGTCAGATTTGAGCCAAAGGCTCAAATCTGACCAATCAAAAACTTGAGAACGAACTCAGACTCAACTAAAAGTTTTATAAGCATGGACCCTGATCAAGATCTGCTCTGTTTGCTTCTGGAATATTATACATCTGACTGTACAGCTTGTGTTACACTCTCTATCGCTGTCGTCTCTGTTTTTCTCTCTGTGTTTCTCTCTATATCCCTCTGTATTTCTGTCTTTCTGTCTGTCTGTCTGTCTGTCTGACTGTTTGCCCGTCTCTGTCTCTCCGTCTCTGTCTCTGTCTGTCTCTGTCTCTCTTTATGTCTCTGTCAGTCTGTCTGTCTTTGTCTCTGTCTGTTTTTCTCTCTGTGTTTCTATCTATATATTTCTGTATTTCTGTCTTTCTGTATGTCTGTCTGTCTGTATGTCTGACTGACTGTCTGTCTCTGTCTCTCCGTCTCTGACTGTCTGCCTGTCTCTGTCTGTCTCTGTCTGTCTTCTCTCTGTCTCTCTGTCTCTCTTTCTGTCTCTGTCAGTCTGTCTGTCTTTGTCTCTCCCTGTCTCTGTCTTTCTCTGTTTTTTTGTCTGTCTGTCTGTCTGTCTCTTTGTCTCCATCTCTCTCTGACTCTCTATCTCCCTGTCTCTCATTATGTCATAGTGTGTCTCTCTGTGGCTTTGTCTCTCTGTCTCTGTCTGTCTCTGTGTCTGTCTGTCACTCTATCTCTGTTTCTGTCTCTGTGAACATGTCTGTCTGCCTGTTTGTTTGTCTGTCTGTCACTCTCTCTCTCTCTATCTTTTAATAACACTTACTTCTTGGGGCGTGTGTGTGTGTGTGGGGGGGGGGTTCAATAAACAATGCAACAACTAAAACTCTATGTACTATCCATTTAATAAAGAAATAGTTGTTTTTTCAAATTACAGGAATTGCTTTCATTCTGCCTTAAGTAACTACCTTAAGCTTCTTTAAAATACGCAACGACCGGGAGCGTTTATTAAAGATTATATGATAGTTCTTAGTAATTTGTCATTATGACTATACATTTATTTGTAACTAATAGGTATTTTATTTGTAACTATATTATATTAATGTGACTTTTCGATCGATCGGTCGGTCGGTCGGTCAACCAATCAATCAATTATCAGGTCCAGAATATCAACGAATCGAAGATAATTGGACAAAAAGGAGTATTGATGCCATTCAATGTGAACAACGTGGATGTCACTGTTTCTGCTAATGCCGTCTACGGAATAACGACTGGTGTGTTGAATGGTGTTGTGGATGTTGAAGTTCTCAACGATCCCGACATACAGGTAGTGACTGTACTTCATGCATGCATTACTAGCAATATTTATACTATAACAAACTTGATTTGAAAATCCAGTTGAACTTCGATATCTCGAACTTCTTCAAGTGGCCATACAAAATACCTCGAGATAACAGAGGTTCGAATCATCTCTTTTATAATCTGTACAATTTCCCCCACAGAGTTCACAGCTTAATGCATGTCTAAAGTAATGCTGAAAGCTCCTGTAGGAGCTATTACCATTACTTTCGACATGCATTAAGCTGTCATACCGGTATGCGTTTCTAGATATGTGTAATGATACATTTTAAAACAATTCTGTATTGTAAATGTTGGAAGGACCGAACTTTTAGTTCGAGTTATCCGATCAAAGTCCAACCGTACATTGATTCCCTCTTAACCATTGACTCCATGAATATTTATGTAAGAAATAATGACATCATGAATATTAATTAAATTGCTT
This sequence comes from Azorinus chamasolen, assembly GCA_963576725.1. NCBI lineage: Eukaryota > Metazoa > Mollusca > Bivalvia > Cardiida > Solecurtidae > Azorinus > Azorinus chamasolen. The sequence goes on from OY755249.1 coordinate 29,370,744, forward strand.
GTTAAAATAGCACATTGACACAGGAATGTTTGGCATTGGCAGAAACTGTAGACTCATGTCTATATTATATCATAAGCAAACATTACGTCGTGTCAATTTAACAGTTTGCTATGTGCTTTTTATCATTACATTCTGTAATGGCATCATTGTTCTCTGTGAACTTGTTTTTACGTTATATGAATGCATCGGTATATTATGTCCGATTAACTTTCTATGCTGTCTTCAGGTTGGTGTGCCCTGTGTATACAATGTTACCTAATATTACACGTTATCTTGTGCATTCATTATTACGTCCTGTGCGCTCATTATTACGTCGTGTCAATCAACAGTTTGCTGTGTGCTTTTATGATTACATTATTCTCAGTATATCTCAATCTCTCTCTCTACCCCTCTATCTATCTCCCTCTCCCCCTCTCTCTCTCTCTCTCTCTCTCTCTCTCTCTCACGCTCTCGTTCCCTCCCCTCTCGCCTCCCTCTCTCTCCCCTTCTCTCTCCCCCCTCTCTCTCTCCCCTCTCTCTCTCCCCCTCTCTCTCTCCCACTCTCTCTCCATAGAGTGATCGCTTTAGATTTTTTTTGTATATTCCTCGAAATATTGTCTTGAGGTTTGCCGTGATACATGCGCTTATTAAATCTCGCCAAGACAAAAAATAAAACAAATAAATAAAACGAATCAAACAAAACAAACTTAGCCGTATTTTGAGAAACAACAAACACATAAAATTGCCTTAACCTATGATACACCAATGCTCATAAGGTTCCGCAATCCCACACATAAGACATAGGCAAACAATGCTTCTGGATGAACCTTCTAATCGTAGTCTTCATTGTGTGCTATGAATCAGTATCTACGACTTTCTTCTCATTTCATTATTTTAGATTTCTAGTTCAGATATCCATCAATGTGTTCCAAATTTTAGTTTGGACGTATTTGCCATTTACACCACGAGAGTTAAAGTGTTAGAAGCCTTCAACACGTGTTGCAATTTGTCCATTTTGTCCATTTCAGCAAATTTACCTGAACACCTCTAACCTTATTGCCAGTATGATCAAAACGAACTTCAGCTCCAGACACGACTTTGCCCTTCTGTATTACCCGTCCGAGATCGAGTTCTATTGGTTCGTGGCACGGACGTACGGCGAGCTGCAGCGGAAAGCACACAAGGGGCCCCTGCCCCACCCGGTAGATATAGCTAGACTTTTAAAATATCCAATTTATTGGTTTTCATATTCAATGATTGAAAGTTATTCGTATATTTCAAAGATATTTCAGACTGTTCGCGTAATGTTTCTTTTTGCTCTGCAATTGAACTCGTTCTTTGGCATCAGTTCTAAAAGCACATAGAATAAACGCTTGTAAAGCAGACCGCCAAAACGAGGTATGATTCTGTGCCTTAAAGACAGGTGGTAGCTTAATGCAGGACGTCAGAAGCCGTCTGATCTGGGTCTTCTCTGTTTGAAAAGATGTGCAAAAATGTCTCTACATACATATTTGTGTCAGGTAAAGTGTTAAAATCATGTTTCTACTGAGTTTCATATATGGGTTTTCTTTCATTGTTGAACATTTCCGGACTATACAGTAGAACCTGTCTTAAGCAGTCATCCAAAAAGGTCTAATTATGAGTCAGAAAGGCAGGTGTGGTCACTTAATACAGGTAAAAAATAATACATAAAGCTTTCTGCATTACTTTTGCCCTGCATTAAGCAACCATCTGCTTTTAACACGCCTATTAAATAAATGAATGATCGCTTAAGACAGGTGCCACTGTATATTGACGCCTAGATACACTCCCATCCACTGTATAGACTTCTTGGACCTCTCGTCTTTTTCCCTTCAGGTTCTTGATACTGTGAGACAGACCCTGGATGAAGCACTTCATAAGTACATGACGACGGCCGTGCTGGCACAAATGAAGACGGACGACGACGGCAACGAATACGTGGATGATTTCGTCGGCGACGGCGACTTAGACAGCAACAACAATACTGTTGTAAGTTTGACACATAAAAACTACATTTTGTAACAGTCTGGCATTGATTTGTTAGCTCTGTTGTTGCTATTGGTGAATCTGTGATTATCTTTGTAAAGAGTTTGGTTCCAGATGTGACACCCACTTAGTTGGAGGCCCGTCTGAATCAAACATTTTGAAATAGCTTTTAACCCTCCACTCCTCAAATACGCCTTTCTACGCCCTTGCAAACAGAGACGACCAAGACCGGACGGCTCCTATGGAAGTCGTCTGATCAGTCTGCTCTGTTTGCTTATGAACTATGGTAGATATGATACTCTAGTTTCTGCAATGTCAAAAACATACATGTGTCCATGTTCCATTATAAAATAATAACCATGATGTTACTATTTCTTACATTAATATTCACGGAGTCAGTGATTAGGTGGGAAATTAATGTACTGTTGAACTTCGATATCTCGAACTCGGACAACTCGAACTTGGAGTAGACTGCGTGTTTAAAATTAAGTGGCAGCTAAAATACAGTAAAAACTTGATTATTCGAACTCTCAAATACGTATAATTTCTGATGTTTAAGACAGGTGGCAGCTTAATGCAGGGTAAAAGTCATGTAGAAAGCTCTCTCTCTCTCTCTCTCTCTCTCTCTCTCTCTCTCTCTCTCTCTCTCTCTCTCTCTCTCTCTCTCTCTCTCTCTTCTCTCTCTCTCTCTCTCTCTCTCTCTCTCTCTCTCTCTCTCTCTCCTCTCTCTCTCTCTCTCTCTCTCTCTCTCTCTCTCTCTCTCTCTCTCTCTCTCTCTCTCTCTCTCTCTCTCTCTCTCTCTCTCTCTCTCTCTCTCTCTCTCTCTCTCTCTCTCTCTCTCTCTCTCCTCTCTCTCCTCTT